>JAMPIV010013255.1:0-90000 GCA_024509875.1 Oreohelix idahoensis
GTATTATATATATATATATATATATATATATATATATATATATATATATATATATATATATATATATGTATGTATATGTATGTATATATATGTATATATATATGTATATATATATATATATATATATATATATATATATATATATATATATATATATATATATATATATATATATATATATATATATATATAACGTCTTCCAAATTATAGGAAAAAAATTATATCAGCTGTGCTATTAATCAATTATCGAAAATTTATCAGCTGTGCTGTGATTGGCTGGGCATATTTGTATCTCGACATAGTGTATTAACAAAGAAGTGGGTTTACACACACGTTTTACGACATCTATTCAAAGCTTCATAATTGTAGTTCTGTTCGTTATTCATTTAACCTCCTCTTTCACGTCTTATGGAGTTTGTAGACAACAGCGAAGCAGCACACTCCCCGCCCCACCTTTATTTTTTTGTGTGGAAAGCTAAGTGTATCAAAGCACTTTCGTGTGTTCTTGCAGGGGAAGTTACTGTAGTTGTTTGTGTTACATGATCAGATTGCGAGCACCGCCTCAGATTTATCTCCTCTTATAATACTGCCTGAGAAGCTGTAGCCCGATTGTCCTATTCTCTCTTCGTCTGAGTTTTCTGCCTCTTGTGCTGTTTATCAGTTAAGTTGTTAATTGTTTCCATGTCATGTTTGTGTCACGTCAATCCTACTGTATGGATCTGAAACATGGAGAACAACAAAAACAACCAAAAAGTTTCAGACTTTCATAAATGGGTGTCTTGCGTAGAATATGAGGATTAAAATGGTATGACAAGGTCACCAATGTGGCACCAATGACAAGAACCAGGCAAGTGCCAGTGGAACAAGAGATGAGAAGAAGACGATGACGATGGATAGGGCCACACGCTGAGGAAACTGTTGATAGCATTACAAGGCAGTCCTTGTTCTGGAACCCCCAAGGGCAAGAGAGGCAGAGGTAGACCAAGAAGCACATGGAGAAGAGAGCTGGAAACAGAGGTGAAAATGATGAGGAGAACGTGGAAAGAACTTGAGATGATAGGTCGTGACAGGAAGACTTGATACGTGTTTGTTGAAGGCCTATGCTCCTTGGGGAGCTGATGGTAATGAATGTCATGATGTTAAGCTGATACCTTGTTTTAAAAGTTGTCCTGTATATCTTCTATTTTGTATTGAATTGTTATGTTGTCACAATGTATTCTAGGTTTCCCCTTCATATAACATGGCCAGAAAGTAATGCTTTCTTCGTTCTTATATGTATAATAAGATTACTTCGCGCGCTGACCTCTTTTTGGGACATTCACGTTACTCTTTAGCCATCCATTTTATTCTTTAATTTGTTATTTTCTTTGCAACTGCATTATGTGGCATCCAGAAATTGTTTTTTTTTTTGTGTGTGTTCATTTGCAGAGTGTCCTTAACTCGCTTCCTTAGGACATGATTTACTGTGTGTAAAACCAACGTCTGTTTTGACAACGATTTCGTATGTGTGTCTGTGTTTAGGGTGTCTTACATTCTGTTGACTGCTGTTTTTTTTTCGGCTATTCTTTCTTTGTTTCTGAGATGCAGCTTCCATCATATTTAATTAATGCGCCCACATATGTGAAATAGTGCGTTTATTTTTACAGGTGCACTCTGGAAATTTCGGTTTCTTCGAAATGGCCATTACTTCTGTCTTTGCTGTGTACGCTGAGGTCTTTATTTATTATTATTTTTTTTTTTACTTACTGTCACTATCGTCTCAATCATTTTCCTGCAGATTTTTTTTTTCACTCTTGAGAACTGCATCATCAGCATGTCGCGTGCTATGCTGTGTCCAACAACTATAACATATAAGGAAGGGAAACCCGAGACCTGTAAACAGTAAATAAATATTAGACAAACATAAAGGTATGTTTTCAGACACTCGTAAGAAATAAAGAAGTAGAACACTAGACAACAGAAAAACAACAGACGTGAGTGGCTTACCCAGGATTCGAACCCCGGACCTTCCGTACGACAACACAGCCTAACTATACAAGCGAATCACACTATCCTCTCGGCCAGCTAGGCATCCCCAAAAAAAGATACTTTACTGACCGGTCATTAGTGCGAAACACAAGACAACATCGGAAGTTTACAATGGGCAGTGTTTCGCACTAATGACCGGTCAGTAAAGCATCTTTTTTTGGGGATGCCTAGCTGGCCGGGAGGATAGTGTGATTCGCTTGTATAGCTAGGCGGTGTTGTCGTACGGAAGGTCCGGGGTGCGAATCCTGGGTAAGCCACTCACGTCTGTTGTTTTTCTGCTGTCTAGTGTTCTACTTCTTTATTTCTTACGAGTGTCTGAAAACATACCTTTATGTTTGTCTAATATTTATTTACTGTGTCCAACAACTAATGTTCCAAGCGTATCATTTAGGGATCAAGTGTGTTCACTGTACAGAGAGAACAGATCAGGCCACAAAGTACTCGTTCTTACCTAACGCCTTGGTCTCTCCTCAGAAACCTTCTAAACTGGATCTACTTTATGTAAACAGTTTATCAGTAAGTGGACTCTCGCCAGCCGATGTTAGCATTAATTAAGTTTATCCACCATCTCTGTAATTTGTAACCATCATTGGCTTCCTATCACCATGAATAAATCGGTCGGGGTATTTCGTTTCACCTAGAGTGACAGTTAGGACGCTGATATCTCATTAATTGTTAGGCGTATTGATCGTGTTGAATCATTTTTGACACGAATGTAGATATTGCAGCTTTTGATCAAATGGAGTGAGTGGGTGTCTTATGCAACGTAAAGCGAGTGCACAGCTGACCGAAACACGGGATAATATGTGCTTCGAGCGAGATAACGCGACAAATGTTACGTACGTGGGTTAACCCGCACTCAGTTACTTTGGCGTTTGCTTTATAACGATTTGAGGGCGAACCAAATTGCTTGCTAGAGGTATGGAGAGAGATCGTTTGTGGAACATACTTATCATATGTGATGTGTGTAGCCGATGTAGAACGGCCAACAACGCCTTGACAATTGGAGGCCCTACTAATTGTTTTCAGTATAAAGCAACGTATGTACGTTTTGAGGCCCCCTTTACCCCTTTTGCCCCCACACCTCGGAGTGTGCGGTAGTTTTATCTGCGACACTACGAATCATAATTCTGCCCTTTTCCCCCTCCCTTCTGAAATTATGCCATGCAGTTGTGCAAACTCAGATACGGTACATATGTTAATAATTGTCTAAGTGGAACGTCATGTAACGAACAGTGAACCAATTCCGCCAGCTTTTGGAGAGAAAAAAAACCGGCGCTTTGCGCCGTGAAATCAAATTTAACACACATTAAAACAGCATGCAGTCATTTCAGTTGTTGTCATTTTGCATTGACCATAAGTCATGATACGTTTGACCATAAGTCATGATACGTTTGACCATAAAGATCCAGAAAGTAGTGATCAACTATTTGTATCTCTATAGAGTTTTGTTTTTTTCCAGGAATGGGACTGGTGACGGCCATATTTGCTTTCTCTGTTTGTCATCTTTGAAGATGTTCATGCAGTAATTTTATCATTGCCACTGCTACGCTCATCGGCAGTTCCTATCTTTAGCTTGTTGAATAGTTGATATCTCACTCTGTTGTGGCCCGTGCGAAGTCTAAAGATTATCACGTGATCTCTTTTTCAGTACAAAAAACCCTCCTGTTTGCTCCCAGCGAAAGTTTTGTGCGTCACACAGCAGCGTTTTTTTTTTTCCTCAACGATGTTATTCTCCGCTTGAACAGGTGAAAATGACACACTAGTGGCTATTGATTTTGTAATTTCATGAGCTCATCTTTTATCCAGTGATATTCAACGGGACTCTCTGTCCGTTATCTTTGTAATCCTCCCTTTTCTTAAACATCGTTGTCCGAGCTTAGTAACTATAAACTAAAAGCCATTAGATAAAGCAAGCAAACACAGCTAGAAACAGAAAGGTTTTAAAACAACTATAATTTAATTTCACATGAGTTTTATATATTTGTCGCGGTTCAAATCTTTGGCGCTCAGAATCTCTATGTTCAGCTCATCGCAGGAAGCTGAGGTTTGGTTTGGTTTGGTTGTAAGGACTATCTTCATTGCACATGGACAACTCCATCAGTGCCCCGATCTCCTCCCTTAGATCACACAAGGTGGATCTCATCACTGTGCACGAACTTCGTAGCACCGGCAGGAATCCCAGTGTATATAAAGGAATCCCAGTGTATATAAAGGAATCACACATTCTATAAATATTTTTGTGGAGGGTAGGTCTCTAATTTTTTTTAAATTTTGTCAATGCAGTACCTGATAGGCGTTCTCTTTACGATTTCCAAAAGCCGTAGGATTTTTAACGTGCGCAACTTGCACACGGGACCTCCTGTTTTTTTCACCCTTATCCGAGAAGGCTTGGCATCCGATCTCGCTTGGCATCCGATCTCACTGCCCAGGAGACCAGGGAGGAGTATAATATCATTAAGACCACTAGTTCTGAAGAAAAAAAAAAGTTCATAAATTATATTCTGTCGTCTGGGAATCGAACCTGGTACCTCTAGAATTCCAGGCGGACGCCATACCTCTTAGCCACTCCGACCGTTAGAAAGCTGAGGATTTTCGTGCAACTCTGTTTCATATTAGATTTTAAATCTTTTATGTTTTGACTGGCATTGAGCCAGCTGATTTTATCATCATCTTCTTCTTCTTCCCCCTTCAACTTCACAAGACCTGAGAAATGAACTAAACAAGGTAGCTGCCAAAAAGAGAACCATACTTCAGTGGGTACCATCTCATTGTGGTGTACCCGGAAATGAAAAGGCAGATAAACTTGCAAAAATGGGAGGAGAATGTGAACAAGAAGATAATGAAGTCACATACTTTGAGAAAAAGAGAGCTATCCAGACTATCAGAAGAGAACAGAACCAACCCAAGGAAGAACTTCACAAGGAGCATAGCCCTTCAACAATCTTATGGCAAGTCTTCCCGTCCTGTGCCATCAGCTACACATCTTTCCAGTGTCTTTCTCGTCATTTTTAATTGTTGTCTCCAGTTCTCTTCCTCATTTGTTTTTCCGTTCACCTCTGCTTCTTTGACTCTAGGGATTCCAGAACAAGGACTGCATTGTAATGCTTCCTGCAGTTTTTCTCATTGTGTGTCCTGTTCATCACCAGCGTCTTCTTCTCATCTCTTATTCCATCTATTACTTGTCTGCTTCTTGTCGTCAGTTCCACGTTAGTGATCTTGTCATACCATTTCAACCCTTTTATTCTACGGTCAATGTACCATGAAAAACAATTTTGTGGGGGCTCAGTATAGTTTTCACGGTGCAATGCACACCGTTTCCATATTTTTCAAAAAGCTGACTGGATGTTTTCGTTGTTCTTAACAGGACGTTTCACTTAGACAATTAGTGATTTGAGGATAACACAAGAAAACTTAGCGTACACTGTGCTGAGCCTGTAACTGACTGAAGACAAATATATTAATCACTTTACCGCAGCAGGCAGTACCGTAATTGAGGTGTCCCAGTGTGTAGTCGTTCATTTGTAGCAAATGCCCCTACGAGCTGTCATGAATATTGTACAAATTAGATTGACGGAAACACAGAACCAGAGCAGCCGAATGTTTTAGCTAATGTATTTGAAATATTAATTTGTCAGCGAAAGAACAGACATGAACAACGACTATGTATTAACTATTTTATATTTATTTATTTTTTTGGTAAAATATCGCTGCAAATTGCAAGTAACATTTTTTTTAAGCATTAGGCACAAGGAACAGTGCCAAAATAAAAAAGCAAAGTACGATGCCGGAAATATATTATACTGCATATCTGTCTACCTGACCAAATGTCGTTTTAAATTGTAAAGCTAGACAGAAAACAGCAAACCATCATTTTTTTGGCTCCGCACAGGACACTGCAGACTACAAGCTGTCACGAAGTGGCTTTAATTAGAGGCTGTCTGAGTACAGAGACAAGACACTAGTTATGAGAAAGTCTGAGACGATAGATGAGAATGACAGTGAATGTGGAAGGATGAGACTTATAGTTTCGAGGGTGAGAAACTAGATTGACTCTCCCTCGCCACTTGTGACTTATTTGCTAGCTACTGTCTCACCACCTCTGACTACCCGAAGGAGATAATGTTTTCACTAAATTCCACAGACACAACTATACAGACAAAACATATAAGTACAGTATAGTTAAAGATAAACTGATCCAGTATACATTTTATAGTTTATTAAAACAACAAATCAATCCCACAGTAAACAAAATAAAGTGCGAGTTCGCACAACCTGAAAAAAGAACAATTCAAATGAAAGACACTATAAAAAAAATGCCACACTCTCTTTCACACCTGCATGAAACAACTAAGGATAAAGAAATATACTCGGTGGGGGTCTCTAAGTAAGAGCCACCACTCCTGTCTACACTATTGTTACTAACACACTGTCCCGCTGAAGATGTATAAACTAAATGTCTACACTGTCTTAAAAGCGCTCTAGGCTGTCCTACACAAATAACAAATATGCCACCCGAAATGCTACACTAATTGACTTTTCAGCGCTAACTCAGAGGCTGTCCTCTAAGTATTTCTATCTGTCCCTACTGGTCCTCTACAAACTCCTTCCTTTCTCCTCTGTCTCGGTTGAGTGCCTCTCTAACGCTACCGTCTTCGTCTGAGGCTCTGATGAGTTGCTTCTTCGCCACGCACCTCCTCTCATTAGCATTTGGAAAGGTATGTTTTCCCTCTCCTTTCTTGAATACTGATGAAGAGGGCCTTGGTAATAAGATAGGGCCTTGGTAATAAGATAGCGATGTAATTGCCTAAGGATCCTCACTGCAAGAGAACTTCTCCTTTTTGCCGAATTAATACACAACCACACCCGCGTATATACACTACAAATTATCAATAATCAAATTGTGGTCACACAGACCTCATAATTACATTACACCAAGCTTAGTCCTTACACAGTTAAATTATCTTAAAAACCGCTACACACTCATAGATACTGCTAGCTTAGTCATAGAAAAATTATAGACACCACTTACACTACACTCTATAGTTTTGTATAAGTCAGCAATTGATGACACTCCTGACTAATAAAAATTAAATTAAATACCAGAAAAAAGCTTACTCTTACGTGCTAAGCTCTTATTAAAAAAAAAAAACTTCATACACCGCTTATTAAGTTATGAACATACCCAACAATACAGAATATCTCGGATTGAGCAGACGGTAGAATGGCGCTTCTTCACGGCAAAATTTCTTGGGACTAGTGAGTGCTAAAGACTTATGACGCTCAATATATATATATAGTATGAATTTTCTTGATGCAATTACAGACGCGGTGAGTCATCGCGTCTGATATTATCTATCAAGAACCGCTTTAAACCAACCTCTGACTTCCTCTCATGTCTGCACATACATTAAATCTAAACACCCAATCATATCATAAGCTAACCAATGACTCATCGTTGACCGAGCAAAAATCACAAAATATTCCTGCTCATGTGCCGAAATAATACGTAATATTCAGTAACCCTCTGACTTTCTATCTACCGGAATAATTTTATTGGTTCCGCGTTAATCTAGGTCTTCCCCCCCCCCCCCCCCAAATCCCTACAAATAAACAGGGTAGGTGCAGGTGGTCTGATTTATCCTAACGTCCAAAAAAATAACCCAGAAATAATAACTAGTGAATTCGAACGCCTAATAAAATAACAGAACCCAACTAATTACATGGAAAAGAAAAATGGGGCGAGTAGAAAATAAAAAATACAGTAACTCATCACACAAGCCCATCTCCACAAAATGAAAGCTGCCCCAACTGACCAGTGCACATGCCAAAATGGCACACAGACTCCGGAACACATTCTGCAAACGTGCCATCTATTTAGCGATTTGAGAGTTCAAACCTGGCCCCAGGAGACGAAAGTGGAAGAGAAACTGTGGGGCACCCGCGAGGACCTCCTGCCGACTAGATTTATGGAGGCAACTCATCTCCTTGTTTAGACTGCCGAGCATAGGAAACTGATCGAAGAAGAAGAAGTATGGGTTTGTTTTTGTTTTGACGGGTGTAGGAGGCACGGAGCTCTTAACCGGTACCACGCACTGTACAGTGCATTATGAGTACTTGACAAGTGATTCCTGACTAGGTAACCGGCACTTTACTTAGGCACGAAGCAATGTACAGTAATTCATGCCTGGAAAAAATAAATAGATATATCGCAATGTGTTGTGGTTATTAAAATCCATTAGGCAGATGTTTCCACCGTTGCTTCCTGTATAGGGCAAAAGACGGGCGATAAAAAGTGAAGATATTTTTTTATGTTTGCTTGCTACGTGTAAACAATATCAATCGACATTCTGACGTTTTGGTCATTTTAAGCGAAGGCGCCTGGGCTCCTTGGGGGAAATAGCGTGATTGTTCGATGGATTGATTGCTGATTGACATGAAGTGTTTTTTAGATCAAGAAAGGGCACGCTGGACGAAAAATTCAAATGAATCAACTTGGTTACACCTAGACGACGACTAATTGTGAGAACCCCCCCACCACCACTGCCATGTGAACATCGATACATCGTCCAGAAAAGTACTATTGCGGCCCCCCTTATATATATATTGTACAAAGATGGCCCCCGAACCCCAGATTGTTGGATTCAGTGATCGATTGAGTGAAAAAGATGACATGAATGACTGCAGGATCGATAGAAACAACACAAAATGGCGGCTTGCATCGTCGATTGAAATTCAAATTTTCTTATGCTTTTTTTTTTTTTGGGGGGGGGGGGGGGGCCTTTTGAGCGCGAATTTTTTGGGGAAATAGAGTGATTTATCGAAGGATTGATTTATTGGTGATTGATGTGATGTGTTTTAGATGTTGGACGAAATATTTAAGTTATTCAACTTGGTTAGATCTAGACGACAAACAGCAACTATGAGACACACACACCCCCACCCATAGTGTTAACGTTGAACAAATGTTGAAACAACTTTTATAACGCCCGGCATCCGCCCCCACCAGTAGGCCTCTATATACATCATAAGGTGGCGTTTGGTTCCATCAATCGACAAATCTTAGGGACCCCCGGCCCCCATTTCGGGATACTAGTTGATATAAAATGATACAAACGCGTATCAGGGCCAACAAGGTAGTAAAAAAAAATAATCTAAATCGTAGTGAAAAAGTTTGGAAAGTAATTTCTTTAAGGGGATGTGAAAAAAAAAGAAAGCGATTTTTTGTTGTTCTTTTATTTATTTTTTCCCCGTGGAATTCGGATTTCTGTACCAATCGATTAATATACATGGTGGTCATAAAGTCTTTCCCTGATTTCAAAAATTAAAAAAAAAAGTATTCTGTGCAGAGACACTTGGTTTTTTTTTGGAAATTATTCCAGAAGTAAAACAGTTTTTTTAATGCTATTTGTAGATTTCAACATTTGCGATTTTCAACACTAATATTCGAGGGATTGCAAGTTCTCTTGAGGCACGGTAGGTTGATTTCATAGGACTGCGTTGAAACGCCGTGCGCACTGCATCCACAGTTTCTTCACTCACACGAGGCCTACCTGCTCTGGGCATGTCACCGACGCTGCCAGTGTCCGTAAACTTTATATACCAAGCTTTGATGCGTTTAACATCTGGAGGATCTCGTAAAAATTTGAAATCAGGGAAAGACTTTATGACCACCCTGTATATCTATACCTAATCAACATTACAAGTAGTTTTTTTCTTCAAGTCTTTTCGTTTTTTATTGTCTTCTACGTCGCTTTATCTGTCCTTTACTGATCTGTTGATCAATATCTACACAGACCTAACCCTACCAATGGTTCTAAATATAATAGGGTTTTAAGTATAGCTTAAAGCCAATCTGTCTCAGTTAGTTTTGATATTATAAAGTAGTTTCTAGTATATTTAAAAGGAATGTCATCTATCCAGTATTACTTTATTGATACTCTTTATTTATACCCAGCAGAGTCCTTTACAAAGTAGAAAATATTGCCTTGTTTTTACTGACGTCGGCGTCTGTGGCCTAATGGATATGAACGCAGTTTCATAATCCAGATATACCAGGTTCGAAACCTGCTGCAGGCGGTTTGGTAGCAGATCACTGTGTGGATTTTTAACAATGGTATAAGCGCCGTACCGTTCAGAAAGCAATGGCAAACTACTGAATGAAAAAATTGCCTAGAAAAATCACAAACAGCCAATAAAAGCTGGGGTTGATTGCCACGTCCTGTAAAGGATAAGCAACTAACTTTTTACTGACACCATCTATTTCTCAATACATTCAGTAAAGCATTAATATTATATATATATATATATATATATATATATATATATTATATATATATATATATATATATATATATATATATATATATATATATATATATATATATGTGTGTGTGTGTGTGTGTACGGGTTTCCGATTTATTTATTTTATTTATGCCGTTAAAATGTTACGTTATTCCTGCCCAAGTTAAGTGTTCCGTACCTAGCAGGTAAGCTTCACTGTACAGTGAGCGGTACCTAGACACGCATTAGTGTACAGTGTCCGGTACCGTCAGGCAGGAAGCACCGTACAGTGTTCCGTATCGTTAAGTACGCGTGTCCTGCGACACCGGCCGACTGGTGTCTATTTGCATTCAGTTCACTGCCTACATCGTTTCTTCATCGATTTTTTTCTTTTGTATTTCTGGGGCTCTTTTTTTATCCTCACATCGGTTTTTCTGTCGCACCATTTAGTAATTTCCTTGCATCCAGTTATGAACACTCATAAATTTTTTTTTTTCATTTTATTTATTTATTTTGATCTGTTCATTGGGTGTGTTCTTGTGATCCGTACAATTTGTAGTTATCTTAGTAATGTTATGTTAAATTTAACGTTGATGGTACATGAAGTATATCAGATGAAGTGCCGCCTCCGAGACGGAAGTTGGCTGTAAGGGGATCACTTTGTTCTGCCTCCAGTTCTCTTCAAGTTTTTTTTTTGGGTCTACTCTTCCTGTCTTTCCCCGAGGATTCCAGAACAAGGACTGTCTTGTTATGCTATCAGCAGGTTTCCTCGATGTGTGTCATATCCATCACCAGCGTCTTTCCTCTCATCTCTTGTTCTACCAGTTTTCGGTTTTCAGAAAAGTGTTGGTGTATGTCAAAAAAACATTTTGTATACAATGGACATCTCGTTATTTTTCTTTTCAGTCCTAGATTTAGCATGAAATACGCCCCATAATGTTCTCTCTCTCTCTCTCTCTCTCTCTCTCTCTCTCTCTCTCTCTCTCTCTCTCTCTCTCTCTCTGTCAAGTGTGATAACCTCATTCCTTCTCTCTGTGTCTGTGTGATAAAATTTACTTTTTTCTTTTCTATAGCTTTCATTATTCCTTACTTCAAGTGTCATGTCTGGTGGCGTTGGCGATCATGTCCGTCCACAGCTTCCTGCCCCCAGCACTATTTATCAGCTTTGTTGTCGACTTCTTTTCATCCGATGACGTCAGACTGTCCATTATCTTCTCTTTATCCCATAGTAAAATGCAGTACGACAGTTACTGTACTAGTCCTGCTAAGGGCCGTGTGTGTCCTATTCACATTTAGAAAACGGTCGCGGTACACGTTAGCTAACGCAATGTATTTTTTTGCTCCAATGCTATTTCATATTAGGCTATATTCCTATACTGTGCAAAAACATTAACAACAAACAAACAACCGGAAGAACGAACCAAGAATTTAATTAAATTGAATATGTCCAGATTGGGGCAGATTCATATGAATAATCAGTGCTTTCACAAGAGGTCCATATTGGGACAGATTCATCAATGCCTTCACAAGATGGTAGGGGGAAATGAAGTTGTGTACACAGAGGAGGAAGAAGGAAACTTCGTGTGCGTGCTGGCGCATGCACAAACTCTAAGAGAGGCTGAAATGACGAGGAAATGGAAAAGACAATTGCTGATAACGGCATCTTATAAATGAAGTAAACACTGACCTGTTATTAAGCTATAACTACAAGGGTTCCCTACCTTTTTATATCTCCGTACCCTCCATGGCTTACAATTTCTGAATGAGATATCTGCACATCATGTTTAGCCTTCAGTTTGTTTCTTGCTTTGGATTTGATTGAGAACAGGACCGGGAATCCTGATTCATAAAAATAAGCTTGTTGCAAAAGTAATTTGTTTTACATGTGGATATTTCAGTAGAGTAATATAGTTATTTACCAAACTGTCCACTTGCACAATTGGCGAGTATCTCGTACGCGAACCCCAGATTGGGAACTCCGGTTTTAGTAGAAGCACATAGTGTGTCTGCTTTAGTAGTAACAGCAGTGTAGCCAGAGTTTATGATAAGCAGTCAGTCTTACGAGAAGCTGCTGTTACTGTTGTCATATGTTACCTGGTGTGGTTCGTGTATAACAATAGTAGAGAGAGTTTGAGAAAATTACATAAACAGAATGGAAACAAAAATTAATTTCTCAGGACAGAGAAACAACTACTGGTGATGGGAAGCTCTTATGACGCGCGTAGTACGAGGCGGATCTTTCTTGCTGGTGCAAAGAGTCACGGTGACCGAAGCCAGGAGTGACTTAACTATTATGTGGGCGTCTTCCAACTAGAGCAGGGCTTCTCAGCCTGTGGTCCACAGGCCTCTTGGGAGTCCGTGAACGAATTCTAGGGGGTCCATGAATGAATTCTAGGGGGGGGGGGGGGCCTCGTGAATGGATTCTAGGTCTCTGAACGGATTCTAGGGGGTCCGTGAATGAATTCTAGGGGGTCCATGAATGGATTCTAGGAATGTGAACGGATTCTAGGGGGCCCATGAATGAATTCTAGGGGGTCCATGAATGGATTCTAGGTCTCTGAACGGATTCTACGGGGTCCGTGTACATAAAATGTAAAATATTAAAATTGTTTAATTATGCGTTTATTTACTTTAAAAAAATAATGGGTCCCTATACCTCACAGCATAATCAGTGGGGCCACTCGCGCACACACTAGGCTGGCAACCTCATCATGTGCAACTTATTGCTAGAGAAACTGCCGCGGCAAGAGCATGTCAGTGCCTGATGCAGGTTTCCTGCAAATGGACCAGTTGCAGTGGTCCCCCGTGCTCCATACGGAACGAAAAGAAAACAAAATTGATAATGCATTATCGAACGTTAGACATTTTTGTTGGGTCATTTCAGTATGTGGTTAGTGCACGGTGCACGTGCTTTTAAATCCCAGCTAGTTTCCTTGTGATAAGCGGTTCTGTTAAGTTAGGCATTTTTCGTTATTACAGCCAGTGTTTGCTAAACACTGAGGAGGTACGGGCTGTGTTTGCGTGGTTGGTAGTCCTTTTTAAGGCTTTATTATGCTAGCAGCTAGACACTATTTGTCCTTGTCAGGACTTAGTATCTTATGCTGAACTCCAGTTGTTCGCGAATCTTTTTGCATGGCACTCTAATATAACCAACGGACTTGAGTCTTCTTCTTTTTCTAGTACCATGCCTAGTAGCGTATGAGATTATGTCTGTCCCCAACTTCCTGTCTCCAGTACAATTTATCAATTCTGTTGTTGACTTCTTTCCATGCCACGATGTCAGACTGTTCAGTATCTGTTCTCTTTGTCTTCTCCCTATATCTTTTTTCTTCAGTCTTACCTGTTGTTACGATATATTCCAGCTTTCCTGTTCTCATAACATGCCCCCCAAAAAAGTGGATTGCTTCTTTCTAATTTGTGAAATAAGTTTCCTTTGCGCATTGGCCTCTTTCAGGACATCCTCATTACTCTTTTTGGCTGTCCGTGGTATTTTTAACATTCTTCTGTAAAACCACATCTCTGTGACCTCTAGTGCCTTCCCTAACTTGTTTACTAATTGTCCATGGCTCACTCACATACGCCAGTCTCTTTATTACTTCCATTGACAAAGAATTGTTGCATAAAATACTCTGCATTTTATAGAATGCTGTTTTTTCCTGAGCTATTCTGCTCTTCACGTCTGAGATGCATCTTCCATCCGTTCTTATTATTGTGCCTAGGTATTTGAATCTTCAGTCTAGGAAGACAACCCGCACGGGAAAAAAAATAAGATACGCACTAAAGCTGTCACACGCAATTTCTAGTTTTAAATACTGGCTCATTATTATTATCGGCAGGACAGCCGTGGTAATTTCAGACTGAAAGTGGAGCGAGCCAGAAGAGATGGAATGGGTTTACGGATGGCGAGAGCATTATAGTGTTACACGTAGAATTGAAAGAATCAGCGTAAATCATGCCTCTTGTTAGCTAGTGCTAAGCCCAACGTACCGAGGGCTGCGTCTGTGCATGTGTGCGCGCAAGCTGTCTCGTGCAGTCGGTATTTGCTGATTCATCGGCTGCAATGCAGTTTCCATGTAATTCCGTCGCTTAACGCTGTGTTTATAGTTCAGTTATTGACCAGTGCGCTGTTGATATTTCCCCGCACTCGTTAGTTCGACGGGTTGATTAATCTGCACCGCAGCCCCGAGGGTCAACAACACAACTCAGTCCAATGATAGTGTGAATGATAATCGTCTGAGACATCCCCTTATCTAATCAATGTGCTCGAACTGTCATCCATCTTTACTGTCTACTTTTAACTTATTTTGATGACGTTGCGTGTTTTGTTATAGATAAGGGTCTTGTTTATTTACTTAAAAAAAAGAAGTTTGGATATTGTGCAGCTGACTGCTGCAGCATATGCGAGAGTATTGATCTTTGATATAAAAAAAAGTGGGAAGAATGTATGGCGTGGGGGGAAGAGGTGCTTTTGGTTGAAAATAAATTCTAACCGTTAACACGTAAAGTTGGGTCAGAACCTGTGAAGAAATATGCCGAGAAAGAAGAAGAGTTGGTGTGAAACTGAGGATAGTCCCGATCAACCAACATCGCGAGCTGGGTATAAAGGTAAAGGTGAATGCAGATCCGTAGCAGATACTGCATAAGGAGGGAGTGAAATGTCAGAGTGCCTGCTATGTAGGCCTTCTTGTCCCTATGAAACTGTTGACCATCAACCTCTTTTAGTGCCCCAGCACTCGATGGTGTTAAGAAAACGCTCCTCCCTTCGAGGCCAGATAAGTGGAACAGCTTATACGGAGCAAAAGAACGACTCGCGAGCACATGCAGATGCCACTACATGACATAGGGCCGAAGGGCGAGAGCCCAAATCCCATTGGATCAATGACAGCAGCAACAACAACCAGTATTAGGTGTCAGCTTGATAAGATGGGGTGACCAGTGCCTTTTCTCGCTATCTTTGCCTTTCCGTAACCAAAGAGCACAGTCAGGTACTAGCTTGTACAGCTGGGAAGACTGGAGCATGGTGTGACCTGGTTTTGAACCTGTGTCGTAAATTTTATTTGAGATAGGTCTTAGAAATAGTGGTCCCGTTAGAGTGAAGAATGATGGTGAAGGCTCTATGATAGAAAGGGTTAGGAAAGAGATAGTTGATTCACAAGGGGTGCTGGGAAGAGTAAGGACAGTCTAAGAAATCGGTACTCTTCTCCGATTTGCCTATCTTACGACAATCTTTTTTTTTCAGTAGACTCCTAAATCTCTCCTGGCTAAACAATTATTTGCCAGTTTCCAAACACTCAGGTGCACACACCACTTTGATGCTTCAAAACACACAGACGCTACGTGAATACAAACTACGTAGAACAAATATGGGTAATAGGGCGTGGGTCGGCCAACACAGTACTAAAAGTTTTATGGTGTTTATTTATCATTTAAACCAAAATCACAACGTTTATCATAGTACAGGCAATAATCATAGTTACAGAAAATACAAATAACGTGGGGGGGGGGGGGGGGGGGGGTTTGAAGAGTAGTATCCAATATGCCCTTCCCGCTTGTATGGACAAAGAAAAACCCAGTCCAAAGACAGGTGGTTATCAGAAATAGATAATTTAACCCAACAGTAAATTAATTTTATTCTGATAAGAGGGGTTACAATATTGGTGGGGGGTAGGAAACAATTCCTATTATTCTCAACTGTTTTCCCTTTACTAAGCAGATTTAGGGAGGGGAAATAACCAAAGTTAAGAAATCCCACTTAAAGAGAACAATACAAGGAATACAGAAAAAAACAGGTATTTACCAGGTAAAACAAATTATAATGTTTGCAAATAAATCTCATTCATTCATGCACGCTCGTGATGGCTAACACACATTTTCTCACACACACTTACCAATCGTGGAATCTGGCACTCCATAGAAAAATACACATACAGCAGTAAGTATTCAATAAATGAATGCGTTCTGTTCTTCGGTTTCCAGTCCCAGATTTAACGGGTTTAGGCGTTTAGCAAAGTGTCCCGAAATCGCTGGAAGGTGAAGCCTTATTGTGTCTCTTTGATTTTATATAAAGTTTCTATGGGATGGCACGGTCACAGATACAGGTATGAGAATGGTGTGGTCTCTTGGATTTCGCCGCTGATGGTGAAAAAAACTTCTTAAGCGTGATGACAACGACTGACCAGTGAGGTATGTTTTTTCCTTCGGGGTTTTTTAAAATCCAGTGGAAAATTATGGACTGTCAGTGTTCAGGACATATATACTCTTTCTCACAGTAGAGCAGTAAAATAAAATATATCACTACTGGCAATGTTCTTCTCCAGTTTATCTTTACAGACTTAATTTTATTGATGATTTTTTAAAATGTTCTTGGGTTTGCTTTCTTTCTGGTAAATTCAGACAGCGGGACCCCAACAGGATCGCCACAAGATTAAATTTAAACTGTTCATCAAATCTCTGGAGGTTTTTAAGAACCGAGTCTGGAGTACTCTATATAATTGCTGGGACGCAAAGGTTTATGATCACCCTATGTGGAAAATAGAAAACATGAAATCATACCGCAAAAATCAAATAATATTCTAACGCGCTATAAATTTACCATTTAGACTATTATATACACTCGCGTATTCAATTATATATTTAAGAAAACACTTCGCGAGTCTAATGGTTTAAAACACACATATATATATAGAACTTAACTAAATTAATTAGTCATAAATTCCTTCGCGACTTTAAAAGTTAATTTAAGCATCTATTATCTTTGGAAATAGTGTAATAGATATGTCATTAAATTTACAACTGGAAACTTTTGAGATGGGTTTAATTTAATAGATTTAACTCTTAGTATACGAGCGGCCTTTCATGACTACCATTACAGATTTTGCAATAAATAATTTATTTATAAAGATAACATAAGTGTTATATATCAAAATGTGAAGAAATGAAACCCCTATATCATGCACGTAACTAAATTGTTCAGTGGTTTTAAACATGCATTCAGCTATAAATTTTTGCTATTGACGGGGATCGATCATCTGCCTCTCTAGAAGGCCGCTCGTATACTAAGAGTTAAATTAACACAAAATCCAGTGAAATAAAATAAAGAACTAGACCACTGATCACTTGAAACTAATATATTATACCGTTAGCACAGAATGACTACACTCCAATATAGCCGAAAATCCAGAGGGAATCTAGCAGGATTCAACTATAAGCTAGTGTTTCTGTAGATCTCTGGCAAACGAATGATAAATTGCATTCTTCAGTGGTCTCTATATATATTAAATGAAATGAAAGATTGGGAACCACGTGAAAATTTCACACCTTATTTGAACTCAGGGAACTATCGTGCTTCTGTGCCGCCAGTCCGTGCTCTGGACTCAACTCTCTGACAGCTCGTCTTTCCCGTTTGTCTCAGTCTTGCGAGCGATTCTGTGGTTCACACTAAGATGTTAAACAACGGAGACCCTGCTTCGTCCATTTTGGGGACCAACGCTTCCTTTGATCGTAACCCGCTTCCATCGTTTGACTTTGGCAATGCCCTACTAGGCAGTAAGAAAGAAAGGTGAAGGAGGTAGTTGGTTTAGATCGCTCTAAGGTAAGGCAGAAGGCGTGGCTTAACCTCCCCTAAGATCATGCGATCTCCTGGATGCACAGATGATAACAGTCTACATATTAATTATCCAACGTGTTGAAAATCTACGTGGAAATGATGCATACTAATTTTCCCAGGTGGACGAGTTCCACGTTGACGAAAAAAATACAACAGTATTCAGGGGTACTGATGTTATTCGAGGGTCCTACCATATCTAACAATTCAGGGACGGCTGAGTTTCATCGTCACAACCTGGTCCTCTTAGCCGCGAGAAACAAGCCTTGTAACCATTCTGTCAAGAATGGATGGATCAAGAAGATGACAGGCATTTTAATAAAAAACAATATGCCATCACATAGACTAGTTTTACTATTATGTTACCCTGCTCTGTGTAGTTCTGGGGGGGGGGGGGGGGGGGCTATGAATATAACTACAGCCCCTAAGGCATGTTGAAAGGGGCGGCTAATATGAGGTTGTGTGTAGGGAGGTTAGCAACCCCATCATGTAAAACAAATTGCTATGGAAACCACTACTAGACGAGCAGACTGACGTTTTGGTGCAGGCATCCTTCAAGTGCCCATCTACAGTGATGGCTGCAAGCTCTATAAGAAACTATTATGTTCTCTGTGTTTCGTTATCGCTACTATTTACGTTGACCTTCATGCCTAGCCCTGTTCAGCCCTTTGGTCATTTTGAGTGCGACTGTGATTTCTGAATGGAAATTTCATCATCATAATTCCTTTCCGTTCCCTGTGGAACATAGGGCTGAAACAGTTGCTCTCCATCGATTTCTATTCTGGGCTGTCCTTTTCAGCTGTGCCCAAGTCATTCCGATTTCCTTAGCCTCCTCTTCCACTGTTCTTCTCCAAGTTCTCCTTGGCCTCCCCACCCTTCTTTTCCCCTGTGGGTTCCAGTCAAGGGCACCTCTGGCTATGCTTGATTGTTCTCTTCTGAGTGTATGTCCTATCCATCCCCACCTTCTTACCTTAATTTCCATTTGTATTGGCTGTTGCCCGCATCTTTCCTTAGCTCTATATTTGTTATTACATCTGGCCATCTTATACGGAGGAAATGAAAATTTACTCTACCATAACTCGCTATCCCCAATTTTCTTGTTTTTTTTAAGCTCGTATATTAACATTTCCTTTCTTACTGTTTTCATGCATTCCTTCATTGGGGGGGTGTGTGTGTGTTACACGCCGTAGACCGACCAGTAGTTGGCAACCGGTCAATTGTGATCTACCAATAGATCACAAGGAAAGATTTGGTAGATCTCTGGTGAATGAGAGAGGGAAAAGAAATGTTTAAGCTAGGGAAATTTTGGACTAACCCTCTCGCAAACATTTAAAAGCGCAGTATTCCCAGGATTAAGGATTACTTTGCTGAGACTTTCCAAAATAGATCCCCACAACTCGTGAGTTGCCTACCGCTACCCTAGACTCTTCCTTGCTTCCTGTTGTCTGTTCTTGTTTTGGATATTTGAAGCACTTCTTTTCCAGTGCTTTTTAGGTTGTCAAAAGCTAACAGTCCATTTTTATTTCATCCATAAATGTACATTTACACTTACACATTATGATGTGTGTGTGTATATATATATATATATATATATGCATGTAAATTTACTTTATGTAAATTCTAATGATTCTCCTATATGCCATGTTGTATTTTATTATATCATGTCAGTACATGTTAATGTATTTTCTGGAGAATCAAGATTCTGATTATGTATGTATTTATATGTGTGTGTGTGCGTGCGAGCGAGCGAGTGAGTCACATTGTGGTAACAGCCCTCATTAATGCTGTATGAATTTATGTAAAATTTACTTTATGAAAATTCTAATGATTCTCCTATATGGCATGTTGTATTTTATTATATCATGTCAGTACATATCAATTTATTTTCTGGAGAATAAAGATTCTGATATGTATGTAGGTAGGCAGGCAGGCAGGCATATTTTGTTGTTGTTGGTGTTAACTTTAGAAATCCCTTTGGCAACTTTGGACGATATTTTGGGTGATATTTTGGGCAACTTTGAGCTCTTCAGTGTTTTTTTTGGGCTACTTCGGGAAGTTTTTGGGCTCATTCGGGCCATATTTTGGGCTATCTAATCTATATTTTAGAACTACTGTCTGTCTGTAATAAAAGTTCAGTTACTTTCTTTTTTTACTTAAAAAAATTTTACTTCTTTTTTACTTTTATATATCTATATGCCAAATAAGTGACCTTTGGGATCTAAAATACCAGAGAAAATTAGGAAAAGAGCCATCTATGCTTTTGCAAAAATATGTTTATAAATGACAATATGTCAAGCTATTAAAAAAAATTCTCTTAAACATGAAAGTCAGTGGTATCTCACCTCCTGGTAGGGTGTTTGTAGCATCTTCATGGTAAAAATATAAAATAATTGATTTTGAACATTATCCAGAGTTATTCAGTAAAATTGTTGTATACACTCGAGTATTTAATGAGAACTGCACCACAGGCTCTCAAACTGTGCTCTGACCACCCTAGATATATCCCATAATCTAGTCCCTGTCCTTTTCAGGGATTTCTGAAGATACCAAGGATAATTTTTAAAAAAAGAATAAAATGGCTTCTTCCTCAGGCATATTGAAAGAAGTGGCTAATATAAGATTGTGCATGGGATTTGTAACCCCGTCATACAGAAACTACTACTGCAAGAGTCTATGATGTCCTGCGTTGCAGGCTTCAGACAGGTAGAAAGACCATCTACAGTGATAGGTCCATGCTCTTGAAGAAGCATGTGACATACACACCATAGCTGGAAGGCATTGAGCCTTTATTCTTAGCATGGTGTGTCCATGTCTCGCTGCCACATAAAAGCGTGCTCGTAACCGCATAACTGAACAATGATGGCTGTTACCCAACCAAGTGGCTCTAACTATGACAGATCATCATATCATTTTCTTGTACGCTCCTTACAGAGCATAGAGCAACTATTGCCGCTGGTCGGTCCTCTTGCATGGAGCCTATACAAAAGCAGTCATTTGCTGTCGCAGCAGTGGTTCCTTTAGCAGTTTGTTATACATGATGAGGTTGCCAACCTCGTGCACAGCCTCATGTTAGTTGCCTCGTATGACATGCGTGAGGGTGCAGTAGTTTTGTTCTTTCTTTCTCTTCAAAGATCCCTGGGAACTACACAAGCAAGACCTTGCAAGTCATTAGTCTATACGTATGTTGCTGAGTGAAGATTGTATCCCCATGAAACTTCACGGGGAAAAAAGTTGGAAGACAATTTTTTAAAACTATGTACTGATTGTTCTTCATTATATACACATCACAGGTGCACGCATACATCATTGCCCAGCTCAAGAAAGATATGCCATCTATGTTTGGCAAGGACTCCAAGAAGAAAGAGCTGATCAATAGGTTGCCAGATATTTTTGCACAGCTTCAGCGCGAGCATCAGATTTCCCCTGGTGACTTCCCCAACTGCAAGCGCTTTCAGGAACAGTTACAGCATCAGGACTTTGCAAAGTTCCATCAGGTGAGCACATAATTCTTAACATTATGTCTTTACAGAGTGGATACATAAATCCTTAACATTATTTCTTTACAGCTATATAGTTGGGGAAAATAGGTGGAGAACTGAAAATCTGAAGGAATGAAAAGTGATAATTATGAAGAATCAGTCAGTTAAATATGGAATAAACATTGAAGGGGACAAATTTGAGAGAGAGAGCAAGTCAGGGGGACATATATTGGACGAGGGAGAGTGAGAGGAATGTAATGTATGGAAAGCCGCATAACATTTTGATTTTAATCGTGGTGTTGAAACTTTATGTCCTGATGAGTTCCTCTCTTATAATTTAGAAATTTTTTAGATGAATCTGTTAGAAGCTTTAGAATGTTATTGAATGTTGTAGGCGCTCTTATGATCATTACTGTGTGTTGCAGCAGGTTTAGAAGCATGTCAAATAGATTACAACAAAAACTGTCTCCCAGGCAAAGTCCCGTTTTCTGTAATGCAGTTTACTGCTACTTGTTTGTATACTGTTATGCGTACTATTTTGGCCTGTACTTGCACTATGCAAATGACATGAATTTGTTATTTGGGTAAATGTTAAATCCATGGAGAGTATTCTCATTTGAGAGGTCCTACTTTTGAGAGTGCTGGGAAAGATTTAACAGACATTGTTCTGGCTAGGGTATGCTTTACAGATGCCCTGAGACTACTTGCCACAGACAGTAATAAGATGGACATCACAGGACAAACAAAATGTTGGTTAACAGAAAGAGATATTCGGATACACAACAGAAAGAAATTAATAAGGTATGCTGTAGGAAAAATGCATGAAAAGCATTGATAGGGTGCCCTTACGGATAAGTGTAATCTGAGTAAGTGGATTGACATTTACTGGATAATTTATTTAGTCATAACTCTGATTTGTGTTGCATGACAGCCGTACTGATCATAAGTCTGTAAATGTTTTCTTCCATTGTTACATAGTGTCTCTGCTCCATATAACTCCTTGGCCTTCCCATTATCTTTGTCTGAGGGATCCTTATCAGTGCCAGATTAGACATCATTATGATCATTTTCCTTTCTTCTTCTGCCCCATGAAACACGGAGCCACCACTGCGGAAACCTGCATCACAAAGCATTCATTGCTCTTGCAACCAGTGGTTTCTGTAGCAATTTGTTTTATATTATGAGGCTGCCAACCACGTGCATAACCTTTTATTAGTTGCCTTTTATGACATGCCTGATCAAGCAGTGGTCCCGTTCTTTATCTCCCCTGAGAGCGCCCCCCCCCCCAGGAACCACACGGGACAGCATGATTAGACATGCTGCTAGAGGTAATACCTTATATTAAAACATTATATTACTTCATGTTTTATAATCTTTAGTTTTCTTCTGCCCCAAAGCCCTTCATTTCTGACTTATTCTTTCCACTTTCTTTATGTAATTGAAATCTTGTTGACTTTTTATTATTTCCAGATTAAACCCAAGCTTCTTGAAGTTGTTGATGCCATGCTTGCAACAGATATTGCTCGTCTCATGCAGATGATACCATCAGAAGAGCGAGAAAATGTGGAGAAAAATGAAGCCAATGGAAACATCCATGGTGGAGCTTTTGAGGGTTACACTGAGAGCCCCTTTGGTATAGGCCGTGGGGAGGGGGCAGATGCAGGTCGGGGAGAGCATGAATGGGTTGTGGAGAACAGCAAGTATGAGTATGACGAATCGTTCTCCAAGCTGAACCCAGTCAACGGGAAAATTTCAGGGGCAGCAGCCAAGTCCGAAATGGTCAAATCCAAGCTGCCCAACACTGTCTTGTCGAAGGTGTGGAAGATGGCAGACGTAGATCGGGACGGCATGTTGGATGCAGATGAGTGGGCCTTAGCCAACCATCTGATAAAGATTAAACTGGAGGGCCACGATCTCCCCAACACCCTGCCTGATCATCTGATACCTCCATCAAAACGAGAAGTTGCTGCTAGCTAGACTTCACAGACCTGTCAGGCTCCACCGAGTGCAGAGTAAAGACACGAAGTCTGCAGCAAACGCCTAAAGTAGATGCATACTTTGAATATATCCCATTTACTTGATTAACGCATAGACATATTTTAAATTTCTTTTTATTTCTTTTTTTTCCTTTGCATGAAAACTCTGCATGCTGTAGATCATGATGCTAATATTGTATACATGTGAATGCTTCACCCAGAATCATAGCCAAAGTGGCATTATATGTCATTGCATTACTTGGAAATCAATACTGTTAAGTGTTCTATAGTCAAAGAAACAGTGGTTTAATTCATGTTTGTAGATCATCTTGTAAGAAGGCAGCCCGGACAGCTAACATCAAATGCTTTTATCGGCTGGAGAATTAGCTTCAGAACAAGGGGCCACCTGAGAAATGGCAGATAGACCAGTATTCAAGATTTCTTGAAAGAATCTGGTCTTCCGCTAACACACTGTACATAAATGTGGATACTGCATCTTCTCAACAGCACATGTTGGCACAATATATATGTGTGTGTGTCTGTATGTGTGTGTGTCTGTCTACCAAAGGTATTTTTTATCAGCAAAAAATGAAGGTAGTAAGGAAGACAAAGTTTTGAATTTTCATGACTCATCATATAATAAATTATCCCTCAGTCCCAAAAACCCCCCCCCCCCCCCCCCCCCCCAAACGTACCATTCAGCTCAAAAATGTTTTCCTCATTATTTAATTCAGATTTTTTGTTTTTTTAAATATGAAGCAGTGAATGTAACAACATAGTAGTCATAATGTCCCTAAGGAGGGTTGGGTATGAGACTGGTTACTCTATCCAGGTAAAAAACTCACTTCAAAAGAACTGCTCAACATGGAATGTTTATCTTTTCTGTTTTAGCTCCTGCTGGACAAAGCAGTTAGTTGTCATGCCTAGTGGCGTCTTGTTGCATTAAAAAAATGTCCCATTAAATCAATCAGTACCTTTTAGCTCCCCAAGCTCTGCATCATGGGCATTCAGCCTCCACTGTTCTCCGCCGGGTTGTCTTTGGTCTGCCTCTTATTCACTGTCCTTCTGGGGTCCATAGTATAGCAGTTCAAGTGATGGGCACTAATTGTATAATATTGTAAAATACAGCAGTGTCATAAAAGTTAACTATAACTAGTAATTGGGCCATTCAGACAGCATACGCTGTTTGGGGGTTACCATCGAGCTGCAAAAGATGCAGGCTTTCATAAATAAATTCTTGCGCAGAATAGAATAGATTGAAAGGGTGTGACATGATCATCAGTGTGGCATTGATGGTTAGAACCAATAACCAGAGGAAGTGAGAAGATAATGTTGACATAGGATGAGACACACTTTTGAAAATACTAGTTGAAAGCATTACAAGGCTGTAACTGTTTTGGAATCCCCGTGGTAAGAGAAATAGAAGGAGGTTGTAAAAAAAACACAGAGAACAGAACTAGAGATAGACATGAAAGGGATAAAGAAGACATAAAGACCTTGAACCAATGGCACAGGATAGAGGAAGGCTTTGACTGTATTTATTGAAGACCTATGCTCCATGGGGAGCTGAATGATGATGATTGAGCTGCTTGGAAGACAGAGAGTTTGATGGTTGATGGTCATGATGATTGATCTGCTTGGAAGACAGAGAGTTTGATGGTCATGATGATTGAGCTGCTTGGAAGACAGAGAGTTTGATGGTCATGATGATTGAGCTGCTTGGAAGACAGAGAGTTTGATGGTCATGATGATTGAGCTGCTTGGAAGACAGAGAGTTTGATGGTCATGATGATTGAGCTGCTTGGAAGACAGAGAGTTTGATGGTCATGATGATTGAGCTGCTTGGAAGACAGAGAGTTTGATGGTCATGATGATTGAGCTGCTTGGAAGACAAAGAGTTTGATGGTCATGATGATTGAGCTGCTTGGAAGACAGAGAGTTTGATGGTCATGATGATTGAGCTGCTTGGAAGACAGAGAGTTTGATGGTCATGATGATTGAGCTGCTTGGAAGACAGAGAGTTTGATGGTCATGATGATTGATCTGCTTGGAAGACAGAGAGTTTGATGGTCATGATTGATCTGCTTGTTTGATGGTCATGATGATTGATCTGCTTGGAAGACAGAGAGTTTGATGGTCATGATGATTTGATCTGCTTGGAAGACAGAGAGTTTGATGGTCATGATGATTGAGCTGCTTGGAAGACAGAGAGTTTGATGGTCATGATGATTGATCTGCTTGGAAGACAGAGAGTTTGATGGTCATGATGATTGAGCTGCTTGGAAGACAGAGAGTTTGATGGTCATGATGATTGAGCTGCTTGGAAGACAGAGAGTTTGATGGTCATGATGATTTGATCTGCTTGGAAGACAGAGAGTTTGATGGTCATGATGATTGAGCTGCTTGGAAGACAGAGAGTTTGATGGTCATGATGATTGATCTGCTTGGAAGACAGAGAGTTTGATGGTCATGATGATTGAGCTGCTTGGAAGACAAAGAGTTTGATGGTCATGATGATTGAGCTGCTTGGAAGACAGAGTTTGATGGTCATGATGATTGAGCTGCTTGGAAGACAGAGGGTTTGATGGTCATGATGATTGATCTGCTTGGAAGACAGAGAGTTTGATGGTCATGATGATTGAGCTGCTTGGAAGACAGAGAGTTTGATGGTCATGATGATTGAGCTGCTTGGAAGACAGATAGTTTGATGGTCATGATAATTGAGCTGCTTGGAAGACAGAGAGTTTGATGGTCATGATGATTTGATCTGCTTGGAAGACAGAGAGTTTGATGGTCATGATGATTGAGCTGCTTGGAAGACAGAGAGTTTGATGGTCATGATGATTGATCTGCTTGGAAGACAGAGAGTTTGATGATCATGATGATTGAGCTGCTTGGAAGACAGACAGTTTGATGGTCATGATGATTGAGCTGCTTGGAAGACAGAGAGTTTGATGATCATGATGATTGAGCTGCTTGGAAGACATAGAGAGTTTGATGGTCTAGTAGAACTTAGGTTGTCATATTTCAACACAGTCCAAAATAGTTGCAATAATAGCCCTTCCAGTCATAACTGATTATTGGAATGCACCCCTAAGGTGACAGCCCTCAGCTGCTTATTTTCCTCGTGTCCTTTTCTATGTTTTCTCCTCATTTCTGCTTCATCTTTTCGCCCAATCTGAGGTGGCGCCGTAGAGAGCATTGCCACTTGGTGTAATCGGCAGCTTCATCCTCCCAGGTTGCTGGATTTATATTTGATGCCCTCATGTCTCTCTTGCACACATCTTGAAACCTCAGCTGTGGTACATTTACAAATTTGATGTAGGTTTTGTTGTGACCTGTACAGCTCGCTCTTTACATACATTTTGTTGATTTTGAAAAGGCTTTTGACAGCATACATAGGGACAGTTTATGGAAAATACTGAGGGCTTATGGAATTCCAAGCTGCATAGTGTCAATCATAAAAAGCCTCTATGTCAACTTTACGTGTAGTGTTGGGCAGAGCAACCTAACCTTCGAGGTGAAGACAGGAGTACGACAGGGATGCCCCTTATCAACCACTCTATTTTTAACAGTCATAGACTGGGTGATGCGCCAGACAACAGAGGGCAGTCCAAGAGGAATAAGATGGACTACATTTTCTACATTGGAAGATCTGGAATATGCAGATGACATTGCACTGCTGGCACATTCACATCAACACATCCAGGAAAAAACGGTTAGACTTAATAAATTTAGCCAGCAGGTGGGCTTGAACATCAATTTAAAGAAGTCTGAGGTCATGACGCTCAATGTGAGCAACCCTGAGCCCATATCAGTAAGGAATCAGCAACTGGTACAGACAGATACCTTCACATACCTAGGAAGCATAGTAACACCAGACGGTGGGGCAGGAAAAGACATCAACATCAGAATGAATAAGGCAAGAACAGCCTTCTTTAGCCTAAATAACATCTGGAAGTCCTCCCAATACAGCACAAGCACAAAATTAAGATTATACCAGAGTTGCGTGCTTTCTGTGCTTCTCTATGGTGCGGAATGCTGGAGAGTTACAGAGAAGGAAATGTCAAAATTGTCCTCTTTTCACACAACATGCCTAAGAAAAATTCACCGCATCTTTTGGCCGAATACCATCACCAACCAAGATCTGCTTACTCGTAGCAAGCAAGAGGACATGCACACCATCATAGCTGGCAGACGCTGGAGCTGGGTTGGTCATGTCCTCAGAAGAGACCCCGATGCCATCACAAGAACAGCTATGTTTTGGACCCCTGAAGGAAAGCGAAAGAGAGGCCGACCAAAAACAACTTGGCGGAGGACTGTGGAGGCTGAGATGCAAAGAATGAACCAGAGTTGGGGCACTGTACGAAGGATGGCCACCGACCGTGCAAAGTGGAATCAATTTGTTGTTGCCCTACAAGACGCCACTAGGCGTGATGGCCACTGACTGCTTTGACGGTCGGTGGTTAAGGATCGAAGAAGAAGAAGAAGAAAAGTACAACTTGCTGCAGGAAACTGGGTTAACTCCATGTATTCAATAATTTCTAACACTCTGTTTTTAAATAGATTTTGAATTGGAGCTTTCATACAACACCCTAGCACTTTGTTCATTTTCTGCTTGTCATATTCTCTTTGATAAGTTCCTACATCTTTTTTATTTTTTTCATTGCTGTTTTTCTAAAGATAAGAAACTCTATAAAGAGCGATACAAGCCTAAATATTGTAACGAGTCCTGGAGAAGCTGTATGGTAGATCTCTTAAATGTTTAGGACTGTGGGCATGATTATTGTTTTACAGATGGTCATTTTACTAAATTGTGATAATGTATTATAAACTTTTGATAGTGGTGAATTTTGTCACTCTGTTCTTTTTTTTAAATTTATTTTCTCATTTCATCATCTTTGTTGCCCTCTGAACTTTTTAATTCCTGAAATTTTGCAGTTTTTGGTTTTTACTTCACACATAGTTTTCCTTTCTTTCTGTTCTTGATTACTTCTTTGTGGTTCTCTGTCTTATCCTTTTAGATCCATTACTTTTTTGTTCATGAATCTTTTTTATTTTCTTGAATGGTATTTCCATCCAGGATCATTTATTCCCCTTAGGTATTTTATGTCTGTTTCCTTCACAGCTCATCTCGTAGAAAATGATTTCTGAGGAATGCGCTATCAAAGTAAATTGAACAGTTTTAAAACAAGTCAGTATACTCAAATACGTTGCCATATTAGTAACATTGGATGAAAGATGCATATCCCAGGCTAAAGCAGCGTTCCATAAAATGAAAAGTATTGTATGCAACAACATGTCAATGAAAGGAAGAAAGAGAGTTCTTCATTGTTATATAGAACCAGCCCTGACTTACAGAAGTGAGTCATGGACAGTTAATAAACAAACAGGAATAGCACAAGAGGCCATGGAGATGCCGTTTTACAGAAGATTGTTAAGAATACCATGGGCAGCTAAAAGAGAGTAATGAGGATGTCCTGAAGGAAGCCAGTGCACCAAGGAGGCTTGTTACTCACATTAGAAGAAAACAGTCCACATTTTTTAGGCATGTAATGATAAACAGAAAGCTGGAAGATATCATGACAACTGGAACAGTTGAAGGAAAGAAGAGAGAGAGGGTGGCAAAGAGATGAGATGTTGGACATCATGGCATGGAAATAAGTCAACAATAGAATTGATAAACAGTACTGGAGACAGGGAGCCGCGGTAATGCAGTGGTTAGTGCACTGGCTTCCTAACTCAGTGGTCCATGGTTCGATTCCAGTTGGTGTGGGATTTGTTGTTTTTTTTAAGACTGCAAACGGCTTCGGGGTCGAGCTGGCCTCATGAATTGGGTACCAGAGCAACTCTTGAAAGGTTAAGGTGGCCGGCGTGATGCTGATCACATCACCCCTAGTGTGCCATATGGTCAAGACAATATGGGCCTAACACCATATTCCCAATATGCCTCAAGTGGTGTGTAACGGGATCCTTTAAATTTTTTTTTTTTTTTACTGGAGACAAGGAAGTTGTGTCTCCTATAATTATGTGACCAGGCATGATACTTGAAGAAGAAGAAGCTTCCACAGTTGAGTTTGAAATAGCTTGTCAATATTTGGAGATGCAATTGTTTTCACTTTCAGTAATGTCAGTTAAATTATATGTTTTGTTTGTTTGTGTTGTTATGTGCATTGTATTACTGTTTAAAATACAACTATGTGGCATTTTTTAGCTTGTGGCAGTTAGTTCCAAGTTATAGTGCCCATTTTGTTGATTCTTAAGTGTGCATTACTGGTAATAAGTTGTATACAGTTAACTATGAGATTTTTTTAAAATGCTCTGAGCATGCAGCTAGTTTTATGTCCTGTTTTATTTTATTGTTGAAAACGATTCATGAGTGACCACTTCCTACTCTCTGGAACAATAGCATGTGATATATTAATCCATCTTGTAGCATTATTTCACTCATACTGTATTCAGTGCTATATTTTTGTTATTTGAAATAATTGTCATTAGTGGGTTTTTGTAGTTTTTAAAATATACCTGATTCTGTTATCAATTCCTTTGCAATATTTTATTGTACTGTTTACTGTACACTTGAAGTCAATCGTTTGAACTGACATCACACCTGAAATGCTACTTAAATTAAGAAAATATTGTTGTCAAACAGTGGATTTGTTTCAAGATTAACCCATTTATTTTATTGCTGTATGATTTATTTTCTTGATGTCTGTTCTATAATGGATATGAACACAGTTTCATAATCCAGATATACCAGGTTCGAAACCTGCTGCAGGCGGTTTGGTAGCAGATCGCTTTGTGTGGATTTTTAACAATGGTATAAGCGCCGTACCATTCAGAAAGCAATAACAAACTACTGAATGAAAAAAATTGCCTAGAAAAATCCAAACAGCCAATAAAAGCTGGGTTTGATTGCCACGTCCTGTAAAGGATAAGCAACTAACTTTAACTGTTCTATAAATTTATATTTCTTTACTACAAAGGCCATTGTTTCTGCATTCAGTTAGAGCACTGAATGGGCCTAAAATATCGGGCCTTGGCCGGCTTCTATGTCTGACATAGAATTTTCAATCCACCTAGCCCTGCACTTATGATAGACTTTTTTGGGTGTCCTAGCAATTTTTTGCTCTCAGTCATTGCAAGAACAAATACATTCATCACCAAATATTTTAGCACATGCTAAATTTATGGCATGTCCAGTGTGAAAATTTATTTTAAAAAGGCCATCTACACATATATATTTTTTAAAGCCTTAAATATAAGAAATAAGACCGAGTACTGGGCAGGAAAGTGTAATTTATGAATGAATTTTTTTTGAGTGATATCGTGAATGAATGGCATGAGTGATATTGTGAATGAATGGCAGATGTAGAATTTTAAAACGACAGTAGCAGTAGCAGCTGTAGTGATTCTGGTGGTGGCAATAGTGTTAGCAGTAGTATTAATGGTCAGCAGGCTTTAATGTTGCAGATTAAATCAGTCTTCACCTGGCTAAAGTAACAACTGGTTACTGCCTTATAATGAAACGAGTCACAAAGGTCTAACGATTAAAGGGATAAGAAAGAGAAAAAGTGCTCAGAGTGGTAAATGACCTGCACGAGAATCCGGTTCTGCAGGAGAGCCAAAATGTGACAACACAGTGTGAGCAGCTTTGGAATAAAATGGGCAGTATTTTCACAAGTGGCAGGAAAGAACACGGGGGATCACGCCATGACACGGCTTCATTTTTATCATTTGCTGATTAGCATTTTACAACTCACTTCACCATCAGCATTTTACAACCTCACTTCACCATCAGCATTTTACAACCTCACTTCACCATCAGCATTTTACCACTCCTGAAACTGGATCTCATTTGCATTTTGACCAGACAGTTGCAGTTATTAATTTATAATGATTATCATCTACTTATTATGTGTTTAAAATACATTTAAACTGCAAGCAAACGCATACAATGACCAGTGCCAAAAATAGAGCAGTGCATAAGACTAATATACCAAGTTCAGCCTAACCTATACAAAATTTAAACCTAACCTAGCCTGTTTTGTTTTTTTTAAAGGAAATAGCACAGGACCTGCCTGTTAGCTCATTCTCATCTCTTCTATCAATCATTCTTATACATGAATTGTACAGTTAATGTGACCATTGACATTTCTTAAGTTAATCGTTCGACTAATATTGTAGATATGGCTTTACTTTAATAATGTAGACAACATATTGGGGTTATAAACATTGACTACTCTCAGTATTTCAACTTGTATGCTGCACCTAATGCCAGTTTATGTACAGTGTAATCCATATATTTCATTGTGTACAAATATGTGTACACTGACCATTAACAATAGATTCACTTTTGTAATTTCAATAAATAAATTGTGTCATTAGTCAGTGTGAACTTAACATAAAATCAGTTTTACATACCCCCCCCCCCCCCCAAATAAAAAAGATATTAGCTCAACGAAAGAAAAAGAAATTTGATAATTGGTAAGTGCAGAAGCAATAAGTTGTTGTTCATTACTGAACAACTGCAAATGTTCTCATTGAAGCCTATAATCTCTATAGACACTTTATCAGAGACCAAACTGAGCATTGGGCATTTAGGCCGTTGCCAGAGGGCTCACAGTTGGGATTTAGACATTTAGAACCAGTAATCAATGTGGATTCAGAAATGAGGGACCTATGAGCCTTTTTTAGCCCAGGAGCCCTAAGCACTGTCAGCCCACCCCTGTTGTTGATAGATGTGGTCAAGCCAATAACACTTTCTTTAGATATTGCTGGAATGACTGCACATGACTGTCCAGTTTCTTGCCTCATATAATAAAGTGTTGCTGGTTTTGACTTTCAAAACTATACCCAATATGTGTCAGCTGCTGTAGCACAGATGCCTGATTTCCCCCACACTTGTTTACGTCTATGCTTTCTCTTAAAAATTCAGTTTTATAATAGTTTATTAAGTTTTCCTGCCACTGTTAGTAATGAGATCACCACAAAAAAAGAATAAAGTAAAACTTTGAACATACCTGAGGCCATTTGGTGTTATCTCAGACCACTTAAATATATCACACTCTTTATCTGTCTGGCTGTAAGACTAGATTAAGAAAAGGTATCAAGGCCAATTACTTATCAGATGTAGAATAAAGGGAGATAAAAAAATTACCTCTGTAGTTTCTCTGATTGGGTCAGGTCATCAAATGTAAACCTTTCTTATGTTGATATTATTACTTTCATTTATCATCTTTGACAGCAGTCACTGATTTGAATTTTGTAGCTGCGCTTGTATTGGTAGCCAAGTTTGGAGTTGATAAATTAAACTTATGTACATATATTTACAGCCTAAGCTGTTAAGTGCATGCCAGACAGCATCTTGGTTTATCTATTTCATGTTCTACAAGGCTATGTGAATGTCCACTACAGGTTGGTAACCCAGAATCCGAAAACCGAAATATTCCGAAAATCGGAAAAAAATTTAAGTTGACTTTTGGCTGATTTTTTTAACCGATTGATTGACTTGGGCTACTTTGGGCATGCTTTTGGTCTACTTTGGGCGATTATGGGCTACTTTGGGCAAAATCCTAAAACTCAAAAAATCCTAAACACAGCCGTCACCAAGCATTTCAGATTCTGGGTTATCAGCCTGTAATAAAATTTGTAAACATTGTTTTGTGAGGCATTGTAATTACTAACAATTGTAATTACTAACAAATGTAAATGCATATTATTTACCTTTGACTTGTTTATAGCTTCCGACAGACGTGTCTTGCATTTACCATTTATCATAATAAAATATTTGAAACAATCTTCTAAGCATTTATGAAGTGGGATCCATATAATTTTTTATTTTTTCCTCATGATTAGAGAATTACAAGGGCTGCTGTGGTTGATAGCAAAGTTTGTAGTCTTTGATTTAACACTGCTGGTATTCATGATATACGAGTTTCATTGCATATGTTTGTTTTTTTTTAAATGATATACTTGACAATTCCTTGCTCACAAAACTCTCTTATACATAGAGATGTGCAATAAACTAGATGTTTTTACATTCTCCCCCCACCTCCAAATTTTTTTTTTATCACTATCATCCTTCCTCTTTTCCTTTTTAGAAGTGGAAAAAATATTATGGAAAACTTTTTTTTAAATTTTTTTTTATAGATATTGTAACCATTGAAATTGTATGTTATAATCCTAAATGTGGGCAGGGCAATATATATTTTGATGACTGAGTTCATTGATTGACATTTATGTGCACATTCTTAACTTAATATTTGGGAAAAAGTAAGTTCAGTCATTCACATCGCATCACATTGGTATGGATAGATCAGCTGACATACTAGTAGTATAAGAAAATGAGGATTGTAGTAAAATGATGATATATACTATAGGGAACACAGAAGTATGTTATGTGTTTTACTGGGACAAAGAAAAGTGCCTACATTACAGCACTAGTCCTCCATGAGGGACAAACAAATGAAAACAGAAGGGAAGGAAAGTGAGAAACATCAGAACCCTAGAAATACCACAGAAATATAGAGAATAAAAAGCATACATTTTTAGCAGCAGTAATATACAAATTAAGAGTAGCATTACTGTAAACAGTAACCAGTTGTTTGTATTACATTACACTACTTCAGATGTTAAAACATGTAGTAATTACATGCTTTTGTTATTTTATGTAAAGGTGTAATAATAAGGTCTAGTCAAGTATGTTACAATAAATTTATTACAATTAAAAGTTTTTAACCTTACTTTGCCAAATCAGTTGTCTAAATTTATTTTCTGTTTTACCAATAAGGGGACGATTAGCTTCATCTTGATTTTAACAACATTATTATGGATGGTTTAATACAGGATACTCAAAAATGAAAAGTGTATGGTCCTCATTATGTGGTCATCAAGAATGACAATTTTGTAGTGTGAATTATTTGTTGCAGTAAATACATACCCAACATGCCATGTCCTCAGAAGGGACCCTGACACCTACACCACAACTGCTATGCTATGGACCCCAGAAGGATGGCGAAAGAGAGGCAGACCAAAGACAACCTGGTGGAGAACAGTGGAGGCTGAGATGCAAAGCATGAACCAGAGTTGGGGCACGGCACGAAGGATGACCACTGACCGAGCAAAATAGGGACAGTTTGTTGCTGCCTTACAAGATGCCACAAGGTGTGATGGCCACTGATTGCTTTGTCAGTCTGGGGCTAAGGATCCAAGAAGAACAAGAAGATGCCCTGTGTAGTTTCAAGGGGTCTCTGATGATACAAAGAAGGAATAGAACATCTGCTCCTTCAGGCAAGTCATACAAGGTGTCTAAACTGAGGCTGTGCATAAGGCTGGCAATCTTATCATGTAAAATAAATAGCTGGAGCCGCGGTAGCGCACTGGCTTCCTAACTCAGTGGTCCATGGTTCGATCCCCTGTTGAGGTGGGATTTTTTAGACTGCAAACGGCTCCGGGGTCAGCCCAGCCTCATGAATTGGTTACCAGAGAAACTCTGGGAAGGTTAAGGCGGCCGGCATGATGCTGACCACATCACTCCTTGTGTGCCGATGGTCAAGAAAATATGGACCTAACACCTTATTCCCAGTATGCCTTAATGGGCGTGTAACGGGATCCTTTACCTTAAAATAAATAGCTACAGGAACCACTGCTGTAAGAGCACGTGGATGCTTGGTACAGAACCAGCTGCATGGTGCTCTCTACTCCATAAGGAACAACAAAAAATAATAAACTGTAATGATATACCCACAGCTGTGTATAGCAAATACTGTAAATAGGAGTGAATGTATTGCTAGTATATACAATTCCCCCAAAGACAACCTTCTCAATCAGTAAATGTATTGCTGGTATATACAATTCCCCCAAAAGTTTACCTTACCAATCAGTGAATTCATTGCTGGTACATACATTTTTTAAAGTGTTTCATGTATAATCTTTTGTAGTTAACTGCCCTCAGAAAGTCCAATGGTAATAACTCAAAACTGAAGTCACAGTGCTTTGTGCTGGACTTAGTCCTCCACTGTGCTTCCTTCACATGTGCCCTCAAAACCCCAGGATAATCTATTACATAGTCAATGCTACTATTTGATTTGGTCACCTGCCCAAAACATTTTCATGTATATTTAAAAAGTGAAATTTTACTGTAAATGTCGTTCTTTTGCTGGTAATACCTTATTATTTTGTGTTCCTGTTTTGTTTTTTTAAATCCTTGGCAATATGTTTTCTAGTCAGGTCAAATTTTTTTGGGGTGTATATTCTGCAGTTGCTTCTAATTATATAAATTGAAGAATGTTTCAGCTGAAATTAAGCTAATTCAAAATATTTTTTTTAAGACTCAAATTTTGTTTCTCCCTCTGTGTGGTGAAAGCAGTTTTAATGGCAGTTACAATAACTCCAGCCCTGATATTCTGTCCTCTAAAGAAAAAGATTACATCTCTGCAATGTGATGATTAACATGTAACTGTTTTCTGTCTTTCAGTTTACTTTGTAGTCTTCTTCGTACACTCTCAGACGTCCACTTGAATGTTCTCAAAGAAAGCAGTAGTCAGTTTGAGGCTATTTGATTCCCCGCAAAGCTTTTCCACGAAAGGAACTGGCGTCAGCCATATGCGCTTTCTCTGTACCACATATAAGGGGTATATATTGAATTCGGATGTACTGGGCCACAGGCCTAACGAAAGAGTGCAACGTACGCCGCTCCATGTTGACGTCATTACTTTGTATTAAGGATATGCTTGATAGAAGTACATCCATGTAGCAGTTGGTAGGATTTGTTCCAAGAGCATAGTGTGTAGTTTGTCTGTAGTATTTGTTTGTTTGTTTGTTGGTAGTCCCATAGCAGATACTGTCGTAGGGAAGTGAAGTGTTAGAGACTTCTGTATACTAGGTCCAGCATCGAGAGGTGGGGAAGACTAGTCCAGTTCCCTTCATTGTTGCCTTTTCCTTCCCTAACTCAAGTGCAGGGTCGGGTACTCGTTTACAGCTGGGTAGACGAGTGTGTCAATATTGGGAATCAAACCCGGCACCTTTGCTGTGAGAGACCAGCGCTCTAACCACTCTGTCAATTGGACGCTCATCTGTAGTATACAGAGGGACAAACAAACGGAGAAATATTCACAACCATACTTCATGAGAAACATATTATTTAACTAGAGCAGTGTTTCCCAAAGTGTGGTACACATACCCCTGAGGGCACGTGAAAGGATACCAGGGGTACACAACAGAATTCAATATTTTACTTTATCATACAAATTTTTTTTTTTTATGCAAGGTAACAATTCATTTTCAGTTTAATATGCGGGAATGATGTACTGTAGAAATACACACATGTTTATTTACAAATGTGCGCTGCATTTTAAAAATTATTATTTCTATGAATAGTACATACTGTAAAAATTATATGGAGTGAAACTACAACTTGCGAACACATGCAGATATCACTACGTGGCATTGGGCTGAATTAGGGTCTTTAACAATTAATTACTCTGTTACTTTTTAATCGATTGAATGATAAAACAAATTTTAATAAATTATTCAATTTTTAGCAATGTGTTATGATAAATGCAAGAGTATTTGCTATGTTAGAGGTTTGTGATATGGAATTTGGCAAGTATGACCAATAATAATAAATTGTTTGGCTGTAACTTTTCAATATTTTCATTATAGTTTCAGAACGATGTTGCCTTATCACAAGTAAAATAAATAAAGTCCTTAATGATTTGAAAAAAAAATTATTTATTTATGATTTTGTGTAGTCAATTATGACTGAAGGGGCTATTATTACTTACTAATAATATATTATGTTTTTGTTACTATGTTGCACAACACAATGTATACACTTGTGGTATTTTAAATGGTAACTTTGGGATGTTATGGCAAATATACTTAGTTTTAGTTGCTAAAAATATCATAACTTGGTTACTAGGACGGAATATGTTGACTTGGTTACTACAAGTTAAGTGAAACAAGTTTAACAGAAGTTGGACATGAGTATCTGAAAAACATATGCAGATAAGGTAAGGGAAATCTGCGCATTTTGATCTCATACTTGACAAATTAAACAGAAAATGTAGTTCCGTTACTGTAGGTTAACTTTGATACCCTAAATGAACTGTGAAGTTACTGTTTTCTGTTCTCTCTAAAAAGCAACAACAGACCAAAGGTCAGATCTTGATAGAGATTTTTGGTAAACTAGAAAAAAATCTCTGTTTTTCCATTGAGTTTTGTTCCAACTTTTACTTACTGTTTTTGTTGTTGAAACATCTGTTTAATTACACTGACAAACAACATTTTTCTTTCTTATATAAGAATAAGTGTTCTTAGGTCAGTTTCTTGCGCTGATTTCAAATTTGAAATCCGTTTATCTCTATCACGTCGGGTTCTTAAGATATTTGTGAATAAATATATTTTTGGGAAACCGTTATTTGCTCCGTTTCATTTTTACTATATAACTTATTAAAAATTAATAAAATGCAAAATAATTCTACTTTTTATACTGCTAAAAGATGCATGACATGTTACGTTATATTTCAAATAGTTACTGTATTTTGAAATAATTCTGAGCGAAATATGGCTTCTAGAAGTTGTAGAAATTCGGCTGATCTGTTCTGTTACGTGTGCGGATATTTTACCGATTGTGTTCACCAGAAAAACTTTACACCATTACTAAAGAAAGCATATGAACTTTATTTCGATTCGAAAGTTGATGATGCAAATAAATCTTGGAAGCCAAATGCAGTTTGTTCGACTTGTGCAAATACATTGGCAGGTTGGTTACGAAAATCGCCGAAGCATAAGTTGATGCCTTTTGGAGTGCCAGTAATACGGCGTGAGCCGACAAATCACGCTACTGATTGTTACTCTGCTTGACAAATATCCATGGTTTCACTTTTAAAACTAGAAAGTCTGTGGTTTATCCATAACCGTAATATTGAAGGGTTTCAAAACCAGTGCCTCATGATCCAATCACGTGTCGATCCCAGTTCCACCAGAACAATATCCGTTGGACGTGAATGAACCATCAGAAAGTGATAGTTTGCCTGCTTTAGAAACTAATTCTGACTCGGATTATATACCGGTGAATGATGGTGTTCACTTAATTAACCATTCAGAACTTTCAGATCTAATACGTGATCTCGCTCTTGCCGAGGGATAGGCGACTCAAAGAATAGAATCTTTTTGGCGCCAAATACTCTGATATCTAAATTTCGTCATAGACACAGAGAACGTGTTCAATACTTTGAGATGGATGATGACATTTGCTACTGCAAAGATGTAAATGGTCTAATGGTGCACCTCGGTCATGAGCACATAGTCAACGAATGGCGACTTTTCATCGACTCTTCCAAGACTAGTCTAAAAGCCGTGTTATTGCATAACAGAAATGTCTTTTCATCAATTCCAGTCGCCTACTCTGTTCATATGAAAGAAACTTATGACAATATGGCTATACTTTTGGCAAAAATAAAGTACAATGACTACCAATGGCGGATTTGTGGAGACCTAAAGGTCATTGCAATTCTCACGGGCATGCAGACTGGGTATACTAAATTTTGTTGCTTCCTATGTGAATGGGACAGCCGCAACAGACAGGAACATTATGCAAGAAAGGTGTGGCCTATCAGGGATTGTATGCAGCTCGGGCATAACAATGTAATACACGAGCCATTAGTTAACAAAGACAGCATCATTTTACCACCGTTACCGTACTTATAAAGTTGGGGCTCATGAAGAATTTTGTAAAAGCATTAGATAAAACGAGCAAAGCTTTCACTTATCTTCGAGAAAAGTTTCCGCAAGTTAGCGATGCAAAGATAAAGGAAGGTATCTTTGTAGGACCTCAGATTAGGAAAGTTATTGCAGACAAACAATTCGAGAACTTGTTACATGGTAGTGAACTTCGCGCATGGATGGCATTCAAATCGATCGTAAATAACTTTCTGGGAAATCACAAATCTGTCGACTATGTGCATATTGTTAAGCAGTGCATAGATGCATACAGAATTATGGGCTGTAACATGTCCCTCAAAATCCATTTGCTCGATTCGCATCTTGACTTTTTCCCTGACAACCTTGGCGAAGTCAGCGATGAACATGGAGAACGATTCCATCAAGATATCGCCATCAAGATATCGCCGTAATGGAGTCACGTTATCAAGGACGGTGGAGTGTGACCATGCTTGCCGATTATTGTTGGATGCTTCATCGTGATGTACCACATGCCATTCACCGACGAAAGTCGACTGCAAAGAAATTCAAGCCTACATAACTGTTATACTTCTTGTACGAATGATGTTGTAATACTATATGGTTGTTAAAAAACTTCAATTGCGTATTTCTAGAGATCCCGCCCTGATAGAGAAAAACGGTTTGCAGATTTAAAAACAGCGCATTAAAATTGACCAGAAAAACATAGAAATGTTAGAGAAAGAAAAAAATAATTTTTTTTTGTTAGCCAGTGTTATTTAATTAATTCAGAAACTTAACCATCAACCATAAGTTAAAAAAAGTGCTGTGCATATTGCAAATAAATAATTGTGTGTGTGTAAATAAATTGTCAAAAGCTTGATAGGAAGCTACACTTCCTTATGCTCCACACGTACCTGGAAATTTGAGTAGTAACTTCTTCTTCTTTGATCCTTAGCCGCCGACCGTCAAAGCAAAATCTGTGGCCATCACGCCTGGTAGCGTCTTGTAGGGCAACAACAAATTGATTCCACTTTGCTCGGCCGGTGGCCATCCTTCGTACAGTGCCCCAACTTTGGTTCATTCTTTGCATCTCAGCCTCCACAGTCCTCTGCCAAGTTGTTTTTGGTCGGCCTCTCTTTCGTTTTCCTTCAGGTGTCCATAGCATAGCTGTTCTTGTGATGGTATCAGGGTCTCTTCTGAGGACATGGCCAACCCAGCTCCAGCGTCTGCCAGCTATGATGGTATGCATGTCCTCTTGCTTGCTCCGAGTAAGCAGATCTTGGTTGGTGATGGTATTCGGCCAAAAGATTCAGTGAATTTTTCTTAGGCATGTTGTGTGAAAAGAGGACAATTTCGACATTTCCTTCTCTGTAACTCTCCAGCATTCCGCGCCATAGAGAAGCACAGAAAGCACACAGCTCTGATATAATCTTAATTTTGTGCTTGTGCTGTTGAGTAGTACTAGTAACTACATTTTGTTATTTGTGTTTTTAAGATTATACCAGACCGTAAGGTCTTTTTTTTATTTGGACATGCTCCCTACTATAACTGATAGTCCTTGTGTCTAGGTAGAACTTTTGCCAAAAGGAAGCGAAATTCCTATAAATAAAATTTAAGAATCTTTTTCACCCACTTTATGTTTTTTGCTTTCGTGAATTGTGTAAACTGCTTTCATTTTAATTTTAGGAAAATTTGTTCCCTGTAACAGTTGGCATCCTATTTAGCAGACTGTCAAAGAAAAATATCTAGATTTACCTGCCACCATACTTACCTGTTTTGTTTTGCGTTTGTGAACTTGTTTTTAAAATTGTAAATATGATTATCCTTGCATATTATCTTTTAACTAAAATGGGAATGATATCACCAGATGCGTAATCTCTTTACTGACTTCAAACATTATCATTGGTGACACATAAATACACTGGACAACATCCTACAGAAATTTAGAATCCCTAGCAATTGTGCAGTCTAGTAAAAAAATACGTTAGGAGACAAAGAAGAAATATATGTACACTCAATTAATGTTGTGATTTTCACTTGCTTCTGAACCTGAGATAAAGAAAACATACTGGAACAAATTTCATTAAATTGTTGCTTCATCACATGCTAGAAGGGCTGTGTTATATACCGGTATATCTTGAGCATAGACCAGTCTTTTTTTAATTTTTAATTAACAGTGACTTTGGACATTTTTGTTCCTACATGTCGCAGAGGTCAAGATTTTTCAGTTGCATGCTTGTGTGTTACAGAAATACAGTCCTGTACAGTGCATACCATTGTAAATCAAGGCATATTGTTGTCATATTTACACTAGCTCTGTCACTTGAATATGCCTCATTATTGATCCATTTTATAAGGTAATAAAACTGTAACTACTTCTGCCCTAACTTGACATTTAATATCAGTGAGTAGAATGTGTTGCCGGTAGGCACCACTCCCCCAAAGTCCACCTTCCCAATCAGTGAATGTATTTCTGGTATATACAATTCACCCAAAGTCCACTTTCCCAATCAGTGAATGTTTTGCTGGAATACACCACTCCCCCAAGGTCCACCTTCCCTATAATCTAATGTATTAGTGGTACAGTTTATATACCACTCCCCCAAAAGTTGACCTTCCCAATCAGTGAATGTATTACTGGTATATACCATTCCTCCAAAGTTCACCTTCCTAAGCAGTGACAACTACTGGATATGTGATCCACACACAGAACTTTGCATGTAACTGCATGATAACTCAAATATCGATTACTGTTTCCTGTTTTACTACCAAGCTGTGCACAGTGTGTTGTTTCTTGCTAATCCTGCCATGCTGGTCATAATTACTGAATGAAATAAACGTCTGCTTCCATTACCTTGACCTTAATGTGATGTTGTTATAACTGCTTTAGTAACATCTTATGAAACAGCATGAACTTTTGGTGTTTGTTAACAATGTAGATTTTGGTACCACAGTGTTGTTCTGTGGTGTCTGCTACTCGTCACAAAAGGAAACTGTACGGAGCATTCTGATAGTCAGAAGGGAAAACCCTGGTGAGACAAGTGTTTTAAAAATAAGCAGTTGCAGTATTAATTTGTAGCTATAAAAAAAAAAGCAGTGAAAATATTCTGAGGACAAAAACCAAACAAGTTAGTAATATATATAAAAAAAAAAAACAACAGAGAATGCAGCAGTTGAAATAATAATTTATTGCCAAGGTAACAATTTGGACTATAAGTAAGTAAGCTTGCTTTTGGATCTGGTTTGTAAGATAACATCACATTACTCTTTGCTCTATTTTTATTTTTCCTGTCTTATGTACAAAATACCATTAGAATCATTATAATACGCGTATTAACATGCAATGAATCATTCAACTTTCGTGTGGCCTTTCTGAAAAAAAAGGACTTCAGACGCACACACATATTAGTCCAAAAGAAACTGGGGTTGCGCAGAAAAATTATTACTGGCATAATAAATAATCACAAAACAGTGTGACACAGAAGAAAGAGGGGGAAGGGGAGATTGTTAAAGCACATGAATATAAATTGTGAGTCAAATTCATGAAAACAGCAAACATTATAACATGAATTTTGTGGGGAACACATTTGCGTACAAACAGTGATGACGGCACTAAAACAAATTATTTCCTTCATTGTATAACGTTCCTATAGCACTTAATCCTTTAAAGCATGGTTTCTTAACCTGTGGCCCAAGGACTCCTTGGACTCTAGGGGGTTCCATGTAGATAGCCTAACATTTTTCATTATGCTTGTAAGTACATCTTTTCCAAGGAGTCCGTAGCCTTCATAGAGCAATCAAAGGGGGTCCATAGCCTTCATCAGACATCCCATGGGGTCACTGGCAAAAAAAAAAAAAAAGGTTAAGAAATCCTGATTTAAAGCATCATCAGGAAATTCAGTGGTGTTTTTGGAGAAAATTGGTGTCTGATCTTTAGGTCTTTCTGCCTGCATGATTCAACTGCTCTATTGCAGCTTGAACAACCCTGTCTTTCATTAGTCTTGCTGGTACAGATCACCACTACCCCAAAGTCTACCTTCCCAGTCAGTGAATGTATTGCTGGTATATACCACCACCCCCAAAGTCCACCTTCCAAGTGAATGTAGCCAGTTAACTTTTTTTTTCTGAAAGAAAATGACCAATACATTTTGCATCTGCATTGATTCTACATGTGGTTGTTCATCATCATCATTTTTGTGTGCACATTATAGAGCCTGGAGCCACCACTGCAAACAGTCCCCTCACAGGAAGGCCTATACCAAGCATTCACATGCTCTTGCAAACTGGGGGTTTATGTTGCAGTTCGTTTTAGTGATGAGGTTGCCAGCCCTCATGCACAACCTTATATTAGTTGTCTTGTATGACATGTCTGAGGGACCAATAGTCCTACTTGTTCTTTGTATCTTTAGAGAGCTAACTACAAATGGTTTGGTTTGCCTTATTACTGTATTGTCTAATCAACTTTCGGTTGACCACCCTCGAGAAACTTAATTTCATAAGTTGAATTTTTCTCTTCTCTGAATTTTTAAAAGTATTTCTGTGACTCTGACACCAAAGGCTTCAGGTAAGTTGGTACAAGGTCCGTATCTTTGAATCCCAAACTCCCAGAAACCAAAATATTCTGAAAATCAAAAGTTTTCTGGCCGACTTTTGAGCGATTTTCGAACACTAGTTCGGCTATTTTGGCCAACTTGGGCTACTTTTGGCTGATATCTGGAAACCAAAGAAAATCTGGTTACCGAAGCACGGCTGTTTCCGAGCCTTGCGGATTCAAAGATACGGACCTGTATTAATAATTTGACTGTCATTTTAGCTCTATAAAGTTCCTGGGGTGTTTGTGTGGAGACAGAGAAACAATATGATTGCTGCTGCCTCAGTAAGACATGACTACAGGTCTGTATGCTTTTACACGAAATCCTCATGGACAGCTGTGCTTCAGGAACTGGATGTTTTTGGTTTTCAGATGTTACCCAAATCGCGTTCAAAAAGTAGCCCAAGTTGCCCAAAATGTGTTCAGAAAATAGCCCAAAGTCGCCTAAATTGTGATAGAAAAGTAGCCCAAAGGTTTACTTACTTACTTAGTCAACCCTCTTCTACTGTGAGGTGTAGAGGTTTGAAGGAGAGAGCACCATACTATCCTATCAGCTGTCTTCCTTCTGGCCTGGTTCCAATCTAGTCCTCGGTCCTTCAGAGATTGTCTAATGTTGTCCTCCCAGCAGACTCTGGGTCGTCCTGGAGGTCTGGATCTCTCAAAGTTGCCCAAAGACGCTTTCAATTTTAAGAATATTTCAGTTTTCAGGTGTTCAGATAAAAGGATATAAGCCTGTGATAGGAAGTTGTGCATGGCTACCTCACCATGTAAAACACACTGCTAAAGAAACTACAACTGAAACAGGACCTAGATGCTTTAGTGCAGGCTTCCTGGGGACAGCTGCAGAGATGGCTTCGTGCTCTACAGGCACCAAAAAGGAAAATGATGAAGATGAGGTCAGCGAGAGATTGATGACTTTGATCCACTGTCACTGAGTGTCAGCAAGAGATTGATGACTTTGATCCACTGTCACTGAGTGTCAGCGAGAGATTGATGACTTTGATCCACTGTCACTGAGTGTCAGCAAGAGATTGATGACTTTGATCCACTGTCACTGAGTGTCAGCGAGAGATTGACGACTTTGATCCACTGTCACTGAGTGTCAGCGAGAGATTGACGACTTTGATCCACTGTCACTGAGTGTCAGCGAGAGATTGACGACTTTGATCCACTGTCACTGAGTGTCAGCGAGAGATTGACGACTTTGATCCACTGTCACTGAGTGTCAGCGAGAGATTGACGACTTTGATCCGCTGTCACTGAGTGTCAGCGAGAGATTGGCGACTTTGATCCACTGTCACTGAGTGTCAGCAAGAGATTGACTTGACTTTGATCCACTGTCACTGAGTGTCAGCGAGAGATTGACTTGGCTTTGATCCACTGTCACTGAGTGTCCACGAGAGATTGACTTGACTTTGATCCACTGTCACTGAGTGTCAGCGAGAGATTGACTTGACTTTGATCCACTGTCACTGAGTGTCAGCGAGAGATTGACGACTTTGATCCACTGTCACTGAGTGTCAGTGAGAGATTGACGACTTTGATCCACTGTCACTGAGTGTCCATGAGAGATTGATGACTTTGATCCACTGTCACTGAGTGTCCACGAGAGATTGACTTGACTTTGATCCACTGTTACTGAGTGTCAGCGAGAGATTGACGACTTTGATCCACTGTCACTGAGTGTCAGCGAGAGATTGACGACTTTGATCCACTGTCACTGAGTGTCCATGAGAGATTGACTTGACTTTGATCCACTGTTACTGAGTGTCAGCGAGAGATTGACGACTTTGATCCACTGTCACTGAGTGTCAGCGAGAGATTGACGACTTTGATCCACTGTCACTGAGTGTCAGCGAGAGATTGACGACTTTGATCCACTGTTACTGAGTGTCAGCGAGAGATTGACGACTTTGATCCACTGTTACTGAGTGTCAGCGAGAGATTGACGACTTTGATCCACTGTCACTGAGTGTCCATGAGAGATTGACGACTTTGATCCACTGTCACTGAGTGTCAGCGAGAGATTGACTTGACTTTGATCCACTGTCACTGAGTGTCAGCGAGAGATTGACTTGACTTTGATCCACTGTCACTGAGTGTCAGCAAGAGATTAGACTGCCTGAGATGCTGCATTGGTTGACTTACACCAACAGATACACTCTTAGTAAATACATGATGGCATGAGGGAAGGTCCAACGCTGCTGTACAGTGAGTGACATGTCGATGGCGTTACGTGCATGACGAGAAGGAATGTCCAACAATACAATGAGGTCTCGAGAATGCGTTTAATCCTCTGACACATCAATCATCACATGGACGTAAGGAGTGGGGTATGAGTAGAAGGTAATGGTGGTCCCACAGCAGAAACTGTCATAGGGGGAGTGAAGTGTTAAAGGCTTCACCACACCAGGCCCAGCTTATTATGAGGTGAGGTGACCAGTTCCTTTCCTCGCTGCTTTCATTCTTCCTAACTCATGAGCTGAGTCAGCTAGGAAGACTGCAGCATGACACTACAAGGTTTTTGATCCCAGAACCTGATAACTGTGCCATGAGAGGAAAGCACTCTAACCACTTAACCAATCAGATGTGCAGTATGAGGGGAAGGCGGCTACAAAAGTATGATGTATTCCATCAATACCACTCATTCACTGGCAGCCAGAACAAAGGGGGGAAGAAGAAATATCAAACCATAACTCTCAATACGAGGCAATCTGCTAAACACCAGTGTCTCTCTTACCAAATGATATGTGATAATCTTTTTGTGAATGAAAAAATCCATTTAAAAACTGATTATTAATGGGATGACCTTATTTTATGCAATGATATAATAATGAACACTTTAAATTTAACTCTCTAGATGCCATTTTAAAATATGCATAACTTTTCATCAAAACTGTACAAACTATAGAAGTCAGCTATTTTGTAAGGTACATAAGGTAAAGGATCCCGTTACACGCCCATGGTGGCATATTGGGAATATGGTGTTATGCTCATATTTTCTCAACCATCGGCACACTAGGGGTGATGTGGTCAGCATCACCGCCTTAAGTAAGGTACATCGTACACCCCATTTAGTTCCCCGGAGTGTCTCATGAGATGAAGAAAGTATAACACCCGTGCTCCCTCATGCAAGTTGTACAAGGCGACTGATATGAGGTTGTGCATGCGGCTGGCAACCTCAACATGTAAAACAAATTGTGACAGAAACTACCACGGCAAGAGCACGTGAAGGCCTGGGGGAGGGGGGGGGGGCTTCTTGCAGGGAGACTAGCTGTAGTGGTGACTCTACAGCGAAAAAGGAAATTTATGAAGAAGATCTTCTTCTTCTTTGATCCATAACCGCCAGCCGTCAAAGCAGTTAGCGGCCATCACGCCTGGTGGCGTCTTGTAGGGCAGCAACAAATTGATTCCACTTTGCTTGGTCGGCGGCCATCCTTCGTACAGTGCCCCAACTGTGGTTCATTCTTTGCATCTCAGCTTCCACAGTTCTCCGCCAAGTTGTTTTTGGTCGGCCTCTCTTTCGCTTTCCCTCGGGGGTCCATAGCATAGCTGTTCTTGTGATGGTATCAGGGTCCCTTCTGAGGACATGGCCAACCCAACTCAAGCGTCTGCCAGCTATGATGGTGTGCATGATGAAGAAGATCATACAGTTTATTTTAAGACACACAAGATATACTTCTGTGTGACTTGTTTGCTGATAAAGTTAGTTGCTTATCCTTTACAGGACGTGGCAATCAACCCCAGCTTTTATTGGCTGTTTGTGATTTTTCTAGGCAATTTTTTCATTCAGTAGTTTGCCATTGCTTTCTGAACGTGTTAAAAATCCACACAAAGCGATCTGCTACCAAACCGCCTGCAGCAGGTTTCGAACCTGGTATATCTGGATTATGAAACTGCGTTCATATCCATTAGGCCACAGACGCCAGTGTTTGCTGATAGAAAGCTAAAACAGGCGTATGTATGTTATGTTACTGTTATGATTTGCTGCTCAGCAAGAAATAAGAATTCCAGCAAGAAAGTGAGGCACACAGTGACATTATACCCAGTTATGCTTAACATTCTTGTTATTTGAATACAAGTTCAAGTTGTTCCCATGCAGTTGCAACTTTAGCTTTCTGTTCTCCAATTTAAAAAAAAGAAAAGAAAAGAAAGGCACATTGAAGTTAAATGCCCACACACACAAATCAAAGGAGAGACAGTTGGCATTTGGACTGTAACACTGCAGAAACTGTACAAATATAATCACTTCCAAAATTTGTTTACAGGATGTGAAATCGGTATAAAAAAATTCTTACCCCAAAAAGCATAAATCCATCATTAGAATGACTGCTGCTCAGTATCCACAGTACTACTCACTTATGCATTGTGGTCTGAACAACGTGATGATTACTTCCCTTTACTGTCTACAACAGAGCTGATGCTTACTTACAAAATACAGTGTGAACAATACTAGCGTGGAATAATAGTTAATGATGCCTTTCTATTTAAAGATCCATTGGAATAACTCGTAAAAAATACAGCCCGTGATATCCTGTCTTTGCGCACAAACTCGGCCTCTCTTTTTCACGCTCAAAAACCACACGCACACACACAGAGGTCTATATCAGAACCATTTTCTTTTGTTCTTTATGAAGCATGAAGCCACCATTGTAGCTGGAAGTCAGCACCCAGTAGTCATATGTGGTTTCTGTGGCAATCTGTTTTACATGATTAGGTTGCCAGCTCATATTTAGTTGCCCTGTATAACATGCCCGAGGGTGTGGTAGTTCTATATAGTTGAGAATTAAACATTACTCAGACACTTGGACTTTGGATAAACAGTGGCTCTGATTATAAATGATACACAGCAACACTGGGGAAATGTAAAGGTACTCAACCTAAATGTAAGCAAGCATATGCACTCACACAAACACACTTGAGAGAAGAACAAAAAAAGGGGAGGGAAACACAACTGACTGCTCATCCAGCAAATATTCATCATCATAATTTTCCCTCTATACACCTTACGAAGCATAGAGCCATTACAGCTGGGCCTCTTGCAGGAATCCTGCACCAACCAGTCACATGCTCTTGCAGCGGTGGTTTCTGTGGTAATTTGTTTTACATGATGAGGTTGTCAGCCTCCATGTACAACCTCATATTGGTCACCTTGTAGGGCATCATGTACAACCTCATATTGGTCACCTTGTAGGGCATCATGTACAACCTCATATTGGTCACCTTGTAGGATATCATGTACAACCTCATATTGGTCACCTTGTAGGACATCATGTACAACCTCATATTGGTCACCTTGTAGGACATCATGTACAACCTCATATTGGTCACCTTGTAGGACATCATGTACAACCTCATATTGGTCACCTTGTAGGGCATCATGTACAACCTCATATTGGTCACCTTATAGGACATCATGTACAACCTCATATTGGTCACCTTGTAGGATATCATGTACAACCTCATATTGGTCACCTTGTAGGACATCATGTACAACCTCATATTGGTCACCTTGTAGGACATCATGTACAACCTCATATTGGTCACCTTGTAGGACATCATGTACAACCTCATATCGGTCACCTTGTAGGACATCATGTACAACCTCATATTGGTCACCTTGTAGGACATCATGTACAACCTCATATTGGTCACCTTGTAGGACATGTACAACCTCATATTGGTCACCTTGTAGGACATCATGTACAACCTCATATTGGTCACCTTGTAGGACATCATGTACAACCTCATATTGGTCACCTTGTAGGACATCATGTACAACCTCATATAGGTCACCTTGTAGGACATCATGTACAACCTCATACTGGTCACCTTGTAGGACATCATGTACAACCTCATATTGGTCACCTTGTAGGACATCATGTACAACCTCATATTGGTCACCTTGTAGGACATCATGTACAACCTCATATTGGTCACCTTGTAGGGCATCCTTGAGGATGCGGTCACCCTATTCTTCCTTCAGCAAATATTGGCTTATGATAAATATGGCACTTGTTTTTTTTTATTTTTATATCACTGTTGGGCCGTTTCTTTCTATAATGGTATTGATCTTCATAACGCGAATGGTTGAATAGGAACAAAAATGTCAGAAAACTGTTCTTCAAACGAACTCCAACAAGTAGGGGTTTAACTTGTTACTTATTGGCAGTACACAAGTCTGTTGATAACGGTACATGTATTTTATTTGACGTGACACATATATAGAGTGGAACACACAAGACGATCAGGGTTACAGATTACAGATGCTAATGTCATACTTTTAAAGTTGCTGATCATACTCTCAAATTCTTGGAGATTCTTCAATAATCAAGTCCTCTTCTATCCAAGTGAGCTAAGGATCACTTCGGTTACCCTCTAATATATATTTACGATGAAGTCCGTTGACCTTCCAAGGACGTCTATCGTGGTAAACGGATTCATGTTCAAGGATCAATCTTTGAGATCATACCCGTAAAATTCCCAGACTTTCTTCATACAATACTTATGTAGCATATATTCGTAAACATCCAAATAAAGTCATCCACAACAATCCAACCAGGTTAGAGTTCTGTGTTGGCTAACCTCTCTTTATATCCATGCCACGACTTTGGCATTGACAAAATACGGCATATAAAACATGTGAAGCATACGAATTAATTAACGTCGTTCACTCGTAGGTATCATCCCTCTACGGTAATTCAAAAGGGCTAACGACTCCGTCTGTCCATTCTAGGAATGACATGCTATGATGAATTCCCGCTAGATCAAACTAGGAGCAGCCTAATACTTTAATTTAATTCAATAAATATTTGATATGACCTGGGGCGACACTTACTTGATACTTCTACTATAGGTTTCATCATGAATACCAGTAGAATCAATATAACATAATGGCTTCTTCAAACTTGCCAGCAATTTCCAAGAAATATATCTCAGACATCAACAAGGTCCGAACTACCCCGTTCAAAACATGACGTCACAATTCCTAAACTAGGTTACCCGTGCGTCCAAAGCAACTCACACTGCATTGTGCACGTCAGTGCGTGAATCAATCGAACGCACAAATAATATAACTATATAAAACTGGTGCGTACATTTGGCAGGACCGAAGACTACCCCCTTAGGTAATAAATGTACGTAACAGCTCCCTTATCACCTCCCCTTAAAAAAAATTAATTCTATTAATTTTTTTGAACTTAGTACCCGAGAGAGGTGAGTCAAAACTACAACAAGATATGAAATGCATAAAGTTATACCATATTAAGAAAAGAATATTAAACGAAATCAATATAACTAAATGATAGTATGCATTAAAGCACACATCCACCATCGACCTACTTTGGAACGATGTGGTAATATTCGAAGTAAAAACAAGTTTGAAAATGAAAAATGAAAAAAACCATAAAAAAAAAGATGATAATAAAATTCAACTAAGTTTTCAAAAAAAAATTTGAAACATATGATTTCAAAAATGAAAATGAACAGCAACACTGATGATGATAAATGACAAGAGAATCAATAAAACAGAAAAATTGAAAATACAATGTGCAAAAATGAAGCAATGCAAAATTAAACACTTTAAGAATCAACACACTTAATGTTTTCTAACACTAGTACGGTTGACTAGTGATCTAACAGTGAGATATCATAACTAAGACCTGTGAATGCAGGTATTACGTGACACTAAGAAAGTTAGTATGTGTGTGATCCATAATCAATTAAATAGATTAAATTGAATTATTCTAATTTATATATTTCTTAATTACTAACAAATAACCAGTTACTAATATTTTCTAAGTAATTCCAATATCACTATCAATATGTCAATGTTCAGTTACTAGTTAGTAATCGACGAGACGATGTTCTCAATGTTCTATACATGATAAAATATATTCTCGAACACGATATGTAATGTAATATGTTCCATAGGAATAACAAATGTATATTTGTCGCTCTTAACAATGTTTCCATCCTAATAAAAAGTTACTGTAGTACCAATGTTCACGTACTAATAAAATGTTATTCTAATACCACTGTTCCCGTTCTAATAAAACGTTACTATAGTATCAATGTTCACGTACTAATAAAATGTTACCACACAAGAAGTAATGTTATATTCCATAAGTAAGTATATCATGAAAGTTATACTTATACGAATATTTCAGTTATATAAACAGTCTTTATAGATGTACACTCATTGATAAGGTACAAAGTTATTCATGTTATCGGTGAGGATGTTTCAACATCTAGAAGTGGTTTAGTTTCGACAAGTTCGCTTGGGCATCTCGACAAACAGTCTGCGAACACATTCTTCACTCCAGGAATAGCTCGTATTTCAAAATTGAATGGTTGAAGCGCTATAGCGTAACGCGCTGACTTTGATGATTTGACATTCTTCGTGTTCAGTGCGGTAAGAGCTTTTTGGTCAGATTCCACCACAAAGTGTGAGCCGAGAAGGTAACGTTCCAGTTTTGTGATTGCCCACACTAATGCGAGGAGCTCCTTATCGAGAACGGAGTATTTGAGTTCGCTCTCCGTAAGTTTTCTGGACACGTACATCACCGGAAATAAGGTGCCGTTATATTCCTGCATCAAAACTGCAGCGATAGCGTAGGAAGAAGCATCACTGCGAAGAATGAAGGTGAGATTTTTGTTAGGCAACCTCAAAAAAGGTTCATTTGAAAAAAAATCGTTTTATATAGTCTAACGCCGTTTGGTGATCCTGCGACCACTTTATTACATTAGATGTGCCTTTCTTCAGTAGAGACGACAAAAGTGCAGTTATAGTAGACAAATGAGGGATGAATTTTGAATAGAACTGTATTAGTCCTAAAAGCGACCTAACTTGTTTTTTTGTCTTAGGTGCTGAGATGTTTAAAATTTTAGAGACGTTACTGTCTTCTGTATACATGAAACCATGACCTATGCTGTGACCCAGAAATGAGATGTCATGAAAACCGACAAAAGCCTTTGAAGGTTTCGCTGTTAAGTTATAATCCCGTAAGGTAGAAAGTAAAGATTTTAAACCATGAATATGTTCATCCCAAGAGTCACTGAAAAGACAGATGTCATCTATATAAGTAATGACATCGGGACGATGAGACAATATGCGGCGCATCATGCGTACAAAGGTAGCTGGCGCATTCATTAATCCGAATGGCATAAAATTCCATTGAAAAAGACCCCGTGGCGTCGAGAAAGCGGTGAATGGCTTTGCTTTAGGAGTGAGTGGCACTTGCCAATAGCCCTTTGAAAGGTCAAATTTCGAAAAGAATGTGGCATGAGATAATCTCTCCAATAAGTCGTCTAAAAGAGGTAATGGTTCCGCATCGAATTTTGTAACTTTGTTTAATTTCCTGTAATCTACGCAAAGACGTATATTGTTGTCCTTCTTCCTAATGATTACCATAGAAGAAGAATATGGTGATGAAGATGGTTCAATTAAATATAATTGAACCATCTCATCCAAGCTTTATACGATTCACTTCTTTTATTGTTGTTGCGGCCCCGTCTTCTATTTCAGTGGTCGTTGTGGAAAGCCACCGTTCTCATTGATTCAATAAGCTTCTTAGTTCTGGTCATTTGATTCATTAATTCTTGATCGTGCTATTGTTGGAATAGTTACGCGAATGTGAGTTAATACTTTCTGTCTGTCACAAGGTTTGAACTCAGTATCATAATTGTTGAATTTGTAACTTCAATGAACGTGATAAGTCTCTTCTCGAGTCCACACAATTTTTAATATACATTTCAAACAGTAGACAGTCCATGGAGGTTGATTATGAAAACATTATATATTAGAATTGAATCATACATCATAAATGCTATCCATGCATTATAGTCCTGGTCCAATAATATGCAACACTATAGTCAGAACGTCGTAACTATATGTACGCGCGGTTGGGACATCCAACGGCCGACAATGAGATTAGACGTCTGGCGATATAAAACGAATGTGGACCATAATTTTCATCCTTCCTTGACTTTAGTTAAAATTACTAACCTCGATACATTCCTCTCTTCATAAGAATATCGGACTGACCCATGTCCGTACTGCAATAACATATGTGCGGCAATATCATGCCTACCACTGGAAGGATTATAGGACACGTCTTATCCGTTTGACGGTCATCTAAGAAAAGGGTGTGGTAACCTAGTCACGGTGCGTGACATACCAACGCATACACGTCATAATCAATCGTGTGTATCGCGTACACTAACTAACAATTATTTACATTATATTAAACGTAGTCACCTATTAATCTTATGCTGTTAACCTCTAGCAGACCATGCCAATAAAATACCTTAACAATTCCCTGTCCACTGGGGGAAAAAAAAAAATCTATTAGATAGATTTTTTTTTAACAAAAAACCCATCTGAAAAAAATACCAATATGTTAACAATATCAAAAAAAAAAATTTAACGAGATTGCGGCATATGGCCTACGACGTTCTGTCTAGAACCAATGTCGTGGTCATGTCGACTAACCAATAGTCATGTAATATATTCATTATTTATATCATAAATAAATATAAATGGTAATAAGAACTAAAAGAGAATGGTAATGTCGATCTCTAATTAAATAATTAATTAACTTAAAATATGTCGTGATAAAATGTCATGTCAGACTAATTTAAAGTGTTAAAATTAAACTAAATAACTATACTAGGTATGGAATAAGAATAAGTTGTTGAAAATCTAATGTAAGAAAAATGAGAGGATCTGTTAAAGAAAGACATAATAACGAATAAAGAATAAATTAGAGAAAGAAAAAAAAATGATGTATAAATTTAACTAAGTTATGTGTGTTGAACATCAAGTAAGTGTAGTATTAAGTTATTAATACCTTTCTAACTAATTTAAACAATAGTATGCAATATAATCATGTAATTCTAAGAATATAATCAAAGAATTATGTGAGTTTTCTTTTCTTTCTTTCATTTTTTTAAGTTTCATTCATTTTTTTAAAATTCAACTCACTTGTCATTTTAATGTGGATTAGTTTTAAAGAATAAATTAAAGTAATTAACATTGGATATGAAGATCCATTCGTAGTCTTGATCCTTGAATTTCCATTAGACAAAATGTTCAAGTATTCTGAATCACGTTATATAACGAATTAGTTCGACTGGAATGTCATTTATTTTCTCCGAAGTGTTTTGAAACAATGTTGTGACAAATGTAAACCAGGAAAGTCCCGGTGTAAAGACGAATATAGTGTCAATTGATTGCAGTCACTTTGCGTATAATTTGCCTATAGAAAGCAGCTGAGTAAATGGTTCATTCATGTGTCAAAAAGCAACGATGGTGCTATGTTCTTTGATTAAGTTTCTCTGTACATGGTATTGTCTTTGCGACAAACAACGTAAATTAGGAATCGACATCATTAGGATTTCGAGATAATGTATCTGCCAAGATGTTGTCGGATCCTGTGATGTACTCGATTGAAAACTCGAAGGGTTGGAGGAGTATAGCAAATCTGGTCAATTTTGGACTCTTGTGATTTGCTCGTTGTAGTGATGCTACGGCCCTTTGATCGGTTTGTACTACAAAAGGGGCTCCCAGTAGGAATTTTTCTAGTTTGGTTATCGCCCACACGACGGCTAAGAGTTCGCGATCAACCGTAGAGTACTTCACTTCTGGTGGTTTCAGTTTTCGTGACACGTACAAGTTTGGATGGAGGATGTCGTCATGGTATTGGAGCAAACATGCGCCAATTCCGTAGTTACTCGCATCTGTACGAAGAATGAACTTTTTAGAAGCATCAATTAATCTCAAAATAGGTGGATTTGAAAATATAGAAATTATTTGCCGAAAAATTCTGTCACATTCGTCAGTCCATGTCACTTTCACTGGCATGTTCTTCTTTAGTAATGAGGACAATACAGCAGTGATGGATGACAAGTTAGGTACGAATCTACTGTAATATTGGACTAGACCTAACAAGCTTCTCACTTGTTTCTTCGTTTGAGGAACGGAAATGTTTAAAATTTTTGAAACTGTACTGGGTAATGTTCGGATATATCCAGCTCCAATAATGTGACCCAAAAAAGTGATCTCATGAAATGCTACCTGTAATTTTGTAGGTTTAGCAGTTAACTTGTACCTTCTCAAGGTATCAAAAACGTATCCAAGACCCAAAAAATGTTCCTCAAAAGATGAACTAAACAAGCATATGTCATCTATATATGTAATAATGTCTGGTCTACCTGAAAAAATGTGTCGCATCATGCGAACAAAGGTAGCTGGAGCGTTAACCAGCCCAAAAGGCATCACGTTCCACTGGTATAGACCTAGCGGAGTTGAAAACGCTGTGTAGTATTTTGCTTTTTCGGTTAGTGGTATCTGCCAATAACCTTTAGTTAAGTCTATCTTAGTAAATATAGTTGCTGTCGATAGACGTGGCAGTAAGTCATCGAGAAGTGGATGTGGTTCGCTATCAACTATCGTTTGTGCATTTAATTTTCTATAGTCGACGCATAGTCTAATGTTATTGTCCTTCTTTCGGACAATAACTAATGGAGAAGAAAATGGGGAATTACTAGTTTCGATAATTCCTAAAGATAACATCTGTTCAAGTTCCTTAGTAGTTTTAGTAAGAAAGTGTATAGGAACAGAATAAGGATGTACCCGAATTGGAGTATCCTCGTTAAGAGTGATGTCATGATTAATGACTGATGTGCGACCTGGAACATCGGTCAACACATCTGGATAAGATTGTAGCAGATCAGCAATCTTTTGATGCTGTTGCGGTGTAACCGACGAAGAGATGGTTACGTCCCGCCAAGATTCGCTAGATTGTACTACAGGTACAGGTAAAGCTAACTGTACCTCAGGAAAAGAAGATTCTTCTTCCTGGATAACGGATAAATTAGAATAGTGACATGTAGGTCTGAAAGTGTCATCTAATTCATGAAAAATAGCTTGTAGATGTTCAGGTCGAGTATGAAATTGCTTGAGCATATTTATGTGAAATATTTTGTGATGTCCCTTAATGTCCAGGACATAATCAACATCAGAAATCTTATTGATAACCTGGTAAGGACCATTCCACGAGATTAGTAGTCTATTATTGTTATGTGGCAATAACACATAAGCTTGATCTCCTGGAAATAATTGACGTAATCGTCTATTACTGTTTTGGAAAGTTCTAGCTTTCTCTTTCGCAGCCTCAGATGAAGCTGTTGCCATTTGACAGGCATCAATAATGTTATTCCGGAGATTAATTACATATTCATAGGATGACTGAGTGTCCTGAGTCATCTCAGAATCGATTAATAAATCTTTTATCAGTCCCATAGGACCTCTTGGAGGAGCGCCAAAGACTAAATGAAACGGAGAGAAGCCAGTTTGTTCATTTGGCACCTCTCGATAAGCGAATAACACCGCTGGTAGCACTCTGTCCCAGTCCTGTGGATGGTTAACTGTAACTTTATGTAGCATTTGTTTGAGTGTACGGTTAAGTCTTTCTACAGCACCATTACTCATTGGGTGATAAATGCTGCTGAGGTTTCTATCTATTTGCCAAGTCTTCATTACCTCCGTCATAGTCTCAGATATAAATTGAGAACCATGATCTGACAAAAGTTTTCTAGGAAAACCTACTCTAGAAAAGATCAAGTGTAGTGCATCAGCTACATCTGTTGTGGTGGTTGTTTTTAATGGGATGGCTTCTGGCCATCGTGTGCATAAATCGATGCAAGTGAGAATAAACCTATGTCCTCTGGCTGATGGTAAAAGTGGGCCAATGATATCAATGGCCATTTTGTCGAAAGGTCTCACCGATATATCACAAGCCTGAATAGGCGCCGTGTGAAAGGCTCCCCGTGCTTTCACTTCTTGGCATATCGTACAGGAGCGTACGTACTGTGAAATATCTCGTGATACTCCCGGCCAAAAAAAAGAAGATAATACTCGTGAACGTGTACGAGTATAACCCATGTGACCTGCACACTTAGAATCATGTGCATGTTGAAGTATGTACCGCCTAAAAGCAAAAGGTACCATGACTTGTTGTCTTATCTGAGTTTTATCCATAAAACATCTTAATAAAATGTCATTTTTAATACTAAACCACTGACTATAATTTATGTTCCTAGAAAGATTGTCATCTTTGTTGACCAGCATAAAAAATTTTGTTAGTGACCTGTCTTCCCTCTGTTTTGCAGCAAATGATACTCGGTCAATAGCAGAATGAATCTCGATATTTTCATGATCATTTGTTTCCTTGTTTTCCATGTCTATAGTCTCTAATTGTTTTGTATGTGCTCTGGTTATTGCTGCATTTCCGATGTATAGATTATTTTTTTCCCATTGAATAATCTCATCTGGTGTGCAATCTTTACTCCCGTGTATGCATCCCACCATAAGGTCGGCAATTGGGTTTCTTAACATGCATGCTTTAACATTGCCTGTGAAGAAAGGTGTGTCAATGTAAATAATAGCTGTTGGATAATATTCTATGGTTCCCCCAAAAGTCATGCACCTGACATGTTCTCCAGTTGCACAATTTGGATGAACAAGTGTCTGACGGATTCCGATCGTGGTCGATCCCGAATCTCTTAAGACTGAGACGATGGATCCATTAACTTTTCCTCTGTTGAAGATCAGTGATCCTGTTCCGTCATTGACTGCTAGACTGACTTCTGGTGGAATATGACCGCAGTTCAGAACTGTCTCTTTTGCTTTCTGAAATATAAGATTACATGTTGGGCAACTATTTGCCACGTTATAATTCATTGCAAAACAAGTAGACGATGACTGTATTTTGTTATCAGTAGTTGAACTCTGAACCCTAGGGGTTGTAGCAGTAGTAACAGCTGCCCCTGTATTATGGTTATAAGTTGTCGATCTACGAGAATGAGAACGATGACGAGAATAATTAGATGAATTATCCCGTTGTCCTCTATTGTAACTGTTATCTCGATGTCTCGAGTTATAATTATCGCTATTGTTCCACTTGTAATCATTATTATAGTTATATGATCGATTATAACTTGAGTTACGTGGATTACTGTTATTTCTTGACTGAGGTGAATAGTTTCTGGTTTGTTGTCGTCCTCTATTAAAGTTATTGTTAAAGTTATTCTGTCCCTTATGAAAATTAATGTCATAGTTTCCTTTGAACCTACCCCTGTCTACGCTGTGTGTTCTAGGTTTGTTATGATTATGATATGCCATATTGGAGGCTACAGGAAGTGGTTCTCTTATCAATGTGCCAGAAATATTAGCATTCGGATGAGCTGTGCAGTAATTTAAAGAAATTTTTTCTAACTCATCAATAGATTCTGGTTTTCTTTCTTGCAGATAAGCAAAGAATGGTGGGCTGACAGACGATAATACTTTATCCCTCAATAACAAATCGACTAACTTGTCGTAGGATTTGTTGACACCTGCCAGTTCAACCCATCTGTTAAAAGTATTGCGTATGTTAGCAATAAAACCTGTGAAATCTCTATTGTTATCTGGCAACAAACTTTTAAAACGCAATCTACATGCCTCTTCGTTCAAGTGGAAACGACGTAGTAACAACGTCTTAATGGCCTCATAGTCTGTTGATAGTGTTGGATCTATATTTTGTGCTGCACTTGCAGGTTCGCCATCTAGAAATTCCTTAAGTTTCAGTGCCCATGCCGCTTTGTCAAGGTTATTCACCTTACATATGTCCTCAAAGCGCGCGAGCCACGATGAAAGGTCATCTACGTGTAACTTGAATGGAGGTAGCTTAAAGTAATAATTACCTTTAAGTCGTGTGGATGAAGATCCAGATTGAGCAGTATCATTTTGGGTTGCTGCAGCGCCCTGTGAATTAAGTTTTGCTGTTTCTAATTTAAGTCGTTGCAATTCCATTTCTTGCTGCAGTATGATTTCTTGTCGTTTCAATTTATTCTCTTCTTCAATCCGTAGGATTTCATCTCTTGCTATCTTTCTTTCTTCTTCTTGTCTTAATTCTGCCTTCTTTTCCGCCTGTTTTCTTTCAAGTTCTTCCATCTCTGCTTTATATTTTGCAAATTCAGCCAATGCATAAGCCTCGAGAAGTTCTCCTTTTTTCCCAAAATCTTTACCATTTTTAATAAAATAGTCTAAGTTAAGCATCTTGACGTTAATATTGTACGTAATGGTTATGTAATAATCACCAATAAATTTTAAGTAATTATTATACTTATTCAATTTATGAATAGTCGATATAAACAATCATAATATTATTGAACTTAATCTGGGAATGTTCAATTTAATTAATTGTAATATTATCTAACTATTATTTGTAGATTCCATACATAGACATACTATGTTGGGAAAATATTACATATATACTCGTTAATATATCATAAATAGTTATGATATTTATCTATTTCGGGTGCTGAATTACTATCATGCACCTAATAATAAATAGTATTATTCCTCAAGTATTATATCATTCAGTCAGTGATATGTGCTAAGTAAATCATTTAGTAATGGAAAAAATGTACCAAATAATATACACTATGTCCTTTATATGCAGGACAGACTAAAAAGTCAAATTATTTTAAAAATATATATTATTATTATATTATGCCTTAATCATGAGCTATAAAGTGCATCGCCCATTTCTTGGACTACCACTGCAAATTGGTGCAAAGTCCCTAATTCTCCTTAAAAGTCATTAAATTTTAATTATATTCATATACACTCTTATTAAGCAAGAAATTATATTATTAGTGTTAAATCATGAACAGATGAAATGAGGACATACGATACGATGGGTAAACCAAGGATAAACAAACCATATTATCACGAAACAAGACGTTTCTACAATAAAAATTGATATTATGAAACCAAATCTGCAAACCGGAAATATAGAGTAGGGTGAAGGTTAACTGAATATAGAGTTAAATCTGCGTACACACAAATTAATGACGCAAACATGGACTCATTGACGGTTATAAAAAAAAAAAATGAACTGAATAATAGCAAGATCAGAAAGAACAAGACAGATTACTAACATTGTTACCAAACTAAATAGAATTTAAACTGAATACGATAAAATACACCGATTATTTCACCAAACTAGACATCTAACATATACTGTGAATTAAATGCAGTCCCGAACGAAACAAGCCCCGGAAATGTCATCGACGCGTTCTCCGCGAAATGCGATTTAATTCACTACCCTAAAGACCGTTCAGAATGAATATCGGCAATCCGTAGAGCCATAATTTATTCATTCTGAATCTCCACTCCAACCTCCCACAAATTAGGCACAGCACAAACAATGAAAACAAATATAACGTGCATATAAAATATATAGAACGGACATGCCTGCAAAATGTGAATTAGACTCAGTGATGTTTCTTATGAATGACAACAGTCACGAACTGAGACTTATCTTTTAACCCGTCGTCGTCCGATGCGATCTTCACCAACGGCCTAGACTAGAGGATAGGACTGTTTGCTCCTTGTTGGTAAATAATGTCTTTTCAATCCTATGATCTACTGAGAAGTTGTATTCTTGAATGAAACATTAGGTGAGCTGGCATCGTCCTTCGATCGTTGGCTTGTACACGGAATATTGTGACGTCACTGATTTTTGCATAGTTACACAAGCCACGTCATGTTCGGAATCATGTGACTTGAACGTTTTCTTGTAATCGTAAACAGTCCTTGAAAGTATGTAAACAAGAACAATTTCTTTCTTCCTTCGTTCCCCAGCAATGGCAACCACTTTGTTGCGAGGCTTTATACGATTCACTTCTTTTATTGTTGTTGCGGCCCCGTCTTCTATTTCAGTGGTCGTTGTGGAAAGCCACCGTTCTCATTGATTCAATAAGCTTCTTAGTTCTGGTCATTTGATTCATTAATTCTTGATCGTGCTATTGTTGGAATAGTTACGCGAATGTGAGTTAATACTTTCTGTCTGTCACAAGGTTTGAACTCAGTATCATAATTGTTGAATTTGTAACTTCAATGAACGTGATAAGTCTCTTCTCGAGTCCACACAATTTTTAATATACATTTCAAACAGTAGACAGTCCATGGAGGTTGATTATGAAAACATTATATATTAGAATTGAATCATACATCATAAATGCTATCCATGCATTATAGTCCTGGTCCAATAATATGCAACACTATAGTCAGAACGTCGTAACTATATGTACGCGCGGTTGGGACATCCAACGGCCGACAATGAGATTAGACGTCTGGCGATATAAAACGAATGTGGACCATAATTTCATCCTTCCTTGACTTTAGTTAAAATTACTAACCTCGATACATTCCTCTCTTCATAAGAATATCGGACTGACCCATGTCCGTACTGCAATAACATATGTGCGGCAATATCATGCCTACCACTGGAAGGATTATAGGACACGTCTTATCCGTTTGACGGTCATCTAAGAAAAGGGTGTGGTAACCTAGTCACGGTGCGTGACATACCAACGCATACACGTCATAATCAATCGTGTGTATCGCGTACACTAACTAACAATTATTTACATTATATTAAACGTAGTCACCTATTAATCTTATGCTGTTAACCTCTAGCAGACCATGCCAATAAAATACCTTAACAGTATCGTCAGTCAGAATAATGTCATGTTGGATGACTGACGTATGACCTGGGATGTCAGTGAGGACATCCTCATACGAGTGTAGAATATTAGAGACTTGCTGGCGTTGATCAGCCGAAAGAGTAGATGAGATTGTAACATCATTCCATTTCTCAGTGGAATGGAGTGGTACAACTGGTATTGGTAGTTGTACATCATCGAAAGAAGATTCTTCTTCTTGGATGACTGACAAACTAGAATAGTGTTGAATAGGAGGTGTAGGATCGTCAGTTGCCTGGAACACTGACTGTAGATAATCAGGACGTGAGTAATACTCCTTCAACATGTTAATGTGGAAGGTTTTATGTTTACCATTAACATCAACGATGTAGTCAACATCGGATATTCTTGAGATGATCCTGAAAGGACCTCTCCAGGTAATTAAAAGACGATTGTTATGCGCAGGGAGTAATACAAAAGCTTCGTCACCAGGAATAAGCTGGCGAAGACGTCTATACTTGTTTGCAAATAGACGAGCTTTTTCTTTGGCTTGTTCGGATGATGCAGTAGCTAGTCTACAAGCATCTATGATTCTCTTTCTCAGAGAGATCACATACTCATAAGAGGATTGAGTTTCCTCTTCAATATTCTCGTCAACCAATAAGTCGTGGATTAACGACATCGGACCGCGTGGTTGCATGCCAAAAACTAGCTGGAATGGAGAAAACCCCGTGGCTTGATTTTGTACTTTGCGATACGCGAATAGAGCAGTGGGTATGACCCGATCCCAGTCTTGGGGATGGTCTTGGGTCATCTTACCCAACAACTGCTTGAGTGTCCTATTGAGACGCTCAATTAACCCATTTGACATCGGATGATAAATAGAACTAAGAGATCTGTCTATACCTGATGTCTTCATAACTTGAGACATGGATTCAGAAATGAACTGAACCCCATGATCCGACAAGATTTTCCGTGGAAAACCAATGCGTGAGAAGATTAACATTAATGCCTCTGCTACACTGGCAGATGAAGTGTTCTTGAGAGGGATGGCCTCAGGCCAACGAGTGCACATATCAATGCACGTAAGAATATGCGTATGCCCTCTAGCAGATGGAAACATCGGACCAATAATGTCTATAGCCATTTTATCAAATGGTCTAATCGGGATGTCCGCAGCTTGAATAGGAGCCGCATGAAATGGACCCCGTACCTTAACTTCCTGACATATCAAACAGGACCGACAATAGAGAGTGATGTCCCTATGGACGCCTGGCCAGTAGAATGCCGAAAGCACTCTGGATTTGGTACGCGAAAAACCCATATGGCCCGCACATTGCGAGTCATGCGCATGTCGTAATATACGAGATCTCATAGAGGATGGGACTAAGATCTGATAACATAAGGATGAATCCTTTTCCCGTATTCTTCTTCTTCCATCCTTAGCCACCAACCGGCAAAGCAGTATGTGGCCAGTACGCCTAGTGGCGTCTTAGGGCAACAACAAATTGATCAATCTATCGCTGTTTCCACCACGCCTAGTGGCGTCTTTGTGGAACAGAAACAGACCAAACAATCTATCGTTGTTTCCGTAATCAGATTGGTTGGCAAGCAGGTGATCAGCCCACTGTGCAAAGTTTTTACGGGATGGGATAAACAGCCCCATGCCCAACCCTCCTTAGTCGCTTTTTACGACATGCGTGGTAGGGTGCAGTGTTACTATTCTTTGCTTCCCTTTCGGGCCCCGGCAACACACGGGTGTTTCCCGTATTACTCTAACCAAAATCCCATTTTAAAGTATAAATTCATGTCTAGATTTTGCAAGTTTGTTGCTGGTATTCTTTTTGTTCACATACTGAAAAAAATTTTTTAATGAATCATCATTCTTTTGCAATGTTGCAAACAACTCCCGTGAAATAGGAGCATCATCATCACAAGTGGTATGAACTGGAGGTTCAATAGGTGTATCATGCGACATATTAGTAGCTTGCGCTCTAGTCACTACTGCATTTGCAGTTTGAATATGTCGCTCTTCCCATTCAGCAATTTGCTGTGGCGTACACTCTTTAATACCATGTATGCGACCAAGTATTACATCACAAATTGGATTCGGAAGGAGACATGCCTGGATCTTTCCTGAAAAAAATGGTGTGTTAAGGTCAATAATAGCAGTGGGAAATGTTTCAACGGTGCCACCAAAAGTCACACACTTGACAACCCTGCCCGTGGCACAACTTGGGTTGATTAGCGAAGTCCGGACGCCCACAGTGCTACAACCTGAGTCAAATAGGAGAGAGCATGAAATGTTGTTGACAAATCCCTTGTTAAACTTAAGAGAGCCCTGTCCCTGGTGTACTGACGTAGCAGTGGCTGTGCAGACTACAGGTAGGCTAGGCAAGGTATGTCCGCAACGCAGCGTCGTGATCGCCTTAGGCTGGAAAAGTGTCGAGCATTCTGGACAGTCTTTCACCTGGGTACAATCAAGAGAACAAGACATAGCATTGTGAGTTTCAGCTACTTTACCCTGTTCAATGTTAGCCTGTGTATCACTTAAAGCGACATTAGAATGTCTACCCGTATTACTTGACGATCTACCTCTAAGACGCGATCGATTTTGATTATTTGCATTAAAATTGCCATAATTGTCGTTTCTACTAGAGTTAAAATTTGGATGAGTCCGATAATTTGTATAATTAAAGTTATGCTGTTCTTTAAAATTTTTATTCCAAGAACCTTGTCTGTTTTGCGGACCCTGAGATCTTGATCTCCAGTTTTGTTTATTATAATGTCCTTGATTATTTTTAAAATTATTGTTACCAAAATCTCGCGATCTGTGAGTTTGGTTCCAAGAAACATTAAATGGAGCAGATTGTTGAAATTGCTTCCCTTTGTAAAAGTTATCATTGTTAAAATTGTGATTATTTCCCTTATTGACATACCTGTCAGTACTAAAAGAACGATTTCGTGAAAAATTGTTTTGTTGTGCTGCAAAAGCAACAGGCAATTCATTCTTAATCTGTGCATTACTTAGATTCATGGTTGGGTGAGCAGTGCAGAAGTTTTTTGCATGTTCTTCTAAGTCTTTTATTGATAAAGGTTTCCTTTCATGTAAAAATGCGAGAAATGTAGGATTTACAGACGATAGTACCTTATCGCGCATCAGTAAATCGAAGAGACCTTCATACGACTTTTCAATTTTGGATAATTCAATCCATCTTTCTAGGGTTAGTCGTATTTGTGACAGAAAATCACTGAAATTTCTGCTTGATTGCGGTAGTAATGTACGAAATCTTAATCGGTATTCATCTTCTGTCATTTGAAATTTCTTCAGAAGTGCGGCTCTAAGAGCATTATAATCATTCTTCTCATTAATACTGGTCGTATGATAAACTGCTAAAGCATCCCCAGTAAGTAACCTGGATAAATATGTGCAATACAGTGTTTTATCCACGTTATAAGAAATACAAGTGGCCTCATATCTATCTAGGAAAAATATTATGTCATCCGACGGTGGATTAAATTTAGGTAATTTAAGGTGAATTTCCTTAAAATGATCATGTCTGGATGAAGTTTGGCTTTCAAAAGTTCTATGAGAATTAGCTTCCTGAGTTAACCTAAGTCTCTCATATTCTGACTCTGCTAATTTCAGTTCATGCTGTCGTTTTTTATCATTCTCTTCCATCTCAAGCTGAAGTCGTTTTGTGTTTTGTTCAGCTATTAATCTTCTTTCTTCCATTTCTTTTTGTTTAACTTCCATTTCTTTTTCAGCTATTAATCTTCTTTCTTCCATTTCTTTTTGTTTAACTTCCATTTCTTTTTCAGCTATTAATCTTCTTTCTTCCATTTCCTTTTGTTTATTTTCCATTTCAATTTTAAGTCTTTCTTCAGCCTCCCTTTGCTTCTGTTCTGCCTCTCGCTGAAATCGTTTCTCTTCTAATTCAGCGGCTAATCTCATTTTTCTCTCCTCTTCCTCAGCTATAAATTTCCTCTTCTTTTCATCCTCCTCAGCAGTTAATCTCATTTTTTTCTCATTCTCCTCCGCCTCAATCCGTTTTTGATCTGCCTCAAATTGCAAATTTTGTAATCTTAAAGTTTCTAACTTTCTCTGTTCGGCTTCTATTTCTTGAGCTTTCCTATATTCTGCAAGTGCAAATGCTTTTGCTTCATCAGGAGCCATCTGAAGAGCTTTTGCTTGCTTAATGAAATAATCTAGTGACTACATTATGCTTTATAAGTAGTCACAATACTCTTGATTTATAACATGATAATTAATCAATGTAAATTAATTAACCTTGTTACTATAACAAGTGTTCTTCGTTCCTGTCCTAGAACGGTATCTTTTGTTATCATATAATTATGAAATATGTTAATAATCAATACAGTAATTTATGTAATGAAATGTAATGAAGTCAACAACGTGAAAGACAATAGAAACATTACCGACAAGACACGATAATCAAAGACGAGTGGACAAAATCGTAGAAATCAACAAAATTAGAAATGTATAACTAAAATAGAATATCGTAAAAATTTACGATGACAACTACGATCAGATATTCAACAAGACAATTGACAATACAGTGTAAAAACATAGGTTTTGTAAAAAACTGAATGACAGGAAAGGTGAGACGGACGCATAATACAAACAAAATTCATCATAAAACTAAATACGAGTAAAAATAACTACGAGAACAACAATAAAAACTTGACGGAACAGCTAAACAGATACTATTATAAGGAACAATTAGCGATCGGAACTTCGGCAAGGTTTCTAGCCTTGAAACGGAATTATCGCTCAATTGAAACTTACAAGTTGAGCCCTACAGAACGTCTGACGAAGAGCCCGAATTGGCTTCGAGATGGATCTCGTTCGTCAGATCAACCTCCCTACCTCCCACGAAGAATGCACAACATATAACATATAACACGGAAAATGTACAGATGGACATAAGTATCGAAGGCACAGCTAATAATAATAAAAGGTACAACGAAAACACGTTATACTCATCTCGCGTGTGCCGGGAAAAAAACAATGTGCCTCGTCTCCGTGGATGTACGTCTGAGGATAAAAATAATTCGCTGTGCGTATACAACAACAGCTCGCACGAAATAATGACGAATAGGTGATCCCAAGGCAGTCAGTCACTGTTAAACTTGACGTGGAGGTTGATTGATGACTTTGAGCATTTGGTAACCGTCAGTTGATTCATCACACTAGGTTCCAAGTTTGAGGTGTTGTCGTCTTGAAAGTACAAATCTTCTTTTCAAACGATACTTTGATTGAGTACGTTCCTTTGAAAATTATTTAATTTCCAGACCACACTGGCATACCAATTACTGTTGGGCCGTTTCTTTCTATAATGGTATTGATCTTCATAACGCGAATGGTTGAATAGGAACAAAAATGTCAGAAAACTGTTCTTCAAACGAACTCCAACAAGTAGGGGTTTAACTTGTTACTTATTGGCAGTACACAAGTCTGTTGATAACGGTACATGTATTTTATTTGACGTGACACATATATAGAGTGGAACACACAAGACGATCAGGGTTACAGATTACAGATGCTAATGTCATACTTTTAAAGTTGCTGATCATACTCTCAAATTCTTGGAGATTCTTCAATAATCAAGTCCTCTTCTATCCAAGTGAGCTAAGGATCACTTCGGTTACCCTCTAATATATATTTACGATGAAGTCCGTTGACCTTCTTCCAAGGACGTCTATCGTGGTAAACGGATTCATGTTCAAGGATCAATCTTTGAGATCATACCCGTAAAATTCCCAGACTTTCTTCATACAATACTTATGTAGCATATATTCGTAAACATCCAAATAAAGTCATCCACAACAATCCAACCAGGTTAGAGTTCTGTGTTGGCTAACCTCTCTTTATATCCATGCCACGACTTTGGCATTGACAAAATACGGCATATAAAACATGTGAAGCATACGAATTAATTAACGTCGTTCACTCGTAGGTATCATCCCTCTACGGTAATTCAAAAGGGCTAACGACTCCGTCTGTCCATTCTAGGAATGACATGCTATGATGAATTCCCGCTAGATCAAACTAGGAGCAGCCTAATACTTTAATTTAATTCAATAAATATTTGATATGACCTGGGGCGACACTTACTTGATACTTCTACTATAGGTTTCATCATGAATACCAGTAGAATCAATATAACATAATGGCTTCTTCAAACTTGCCAGCAATTTCCAAGAAATATATCTCGGACATCAACAAGGTCCGAACTACCCCGTTCAAAACATGACGTCACAATTCCTAAACTAGGTTACCCGTGCGTCCAAAGCAACTCACACTGCATTGTGCACGTCAGTGCGTGAATCAATCGAACGCACAAATAATATAACTATATAAAACTGGTGCGTACATTTGGCAGGACCGAAGACTACCCCCTTAGGTAATAAATGTACGTAACAATCACTTATTGTTTCTTTTCATGCAGGGTCGTCCAACTCTTACCCGAACATGATTCTCTTTTGCGTGTAATCTGCAGTGTCCTTTATCTTTTTCTTTCGACCTGTCTATATTTATTCTGTCTTTGTCTCCTGTTTGTAACTATTATAAGACTGACTCATTGTGTTTGGTTTCATGTTATCCAAACGGTTTGTATACATAAAACACATATTTCGGCAGAAACTCAGATCAGTGTGGTTGTATAACACAGTGCTACAGAAAACACAGACGCTTTAGTGCAGGCTTCCTGCTAGAGGACTAGCCACAGTAGTGGCTCCATGCTTAACAGGGAGCAGAGAAGGGAGATGACCATGACAGTGTGCATTTCTCTACATGCAAAAAACACAATGAGAACTTTCATAACAAATTTTCTTGTCTGACAACAGCCCAAACTGAAAGTTACACTGATCGTAGTTCATAAGTTACACTAGTCAACAACCAAAATGTACCAGAAATGAAAATAGCTGATCTTAACTAATTTTGGTGTGCTGAAATCGAAAATGACATTAAACAATGTTGATTGGCTCTAGTTTTCAAGATATATGCTACTAGTTTATTTAATTACGGTCAATTTATATATATATATATATGACGCAACTGTTGTGGGTGATTGCATAATTTTTTCTAATGACCAATAAAAATGTAACTAGAAGTTGATGATGCAATCCTACCTATGATTACATCACCTTTGTGTATAAATATCTTATCTCTGATAAAATTTTGCCATTAGTTAGTGCATTTGTCCTTATCAAAAATATCGTAGTTAGAAATGCCTAGGACATGTGTGAACAGTGCTAATAATTTCTGTTATATATGTGGTGAGGTGACATTTGTTATCACAAAAACGAAATATAACTAAAGTGATCAAGAAGGTGTACAGTTTGTATTTTGGTTGCAGAATAGGAAATCAAGATAAGAGCTGGGCGCCACACATATGCTGCAATACATGTGCAGCACATCTTAAACTGTGGTTGACTGGCAAAAAGCAAGCTATGCCTTTTGCAGTCCCAATGATTTGGAGAAAGCCCACTGATCATCTCAACAACTGTTACTTTTGCATGGTCCCTCCAATTGGGAAAGGCATATCAAAGAAGAAAAAATGGACTCTGGAATATCCAAACATCCCCTCTGCAATACGTCCGGTGCCACATGGCGATGACCTACCAGTTCCCAAAGTGCCAGAATAATTTTCAGCTGCTTCCACTGATGAAGAAGAGGACATTGGTGGTCCTGAACCATCAACCTCAAGCGACCCAGATTTTGAGCAAACTACATCCACTAAACCACACTTAATAACCCAAGGTGAACTGAATGATCTTGTAAGAGATCTGAATTTACCGAAGAACAAGGCGGAGCTTTTGGGTTCCAGATTGCAACAGTGGAATCTCCTGGCAGAAGATGTTACAATTTCTGTGTATAGGAACCGCCAGAAGCCGCTTATTACATTCTTTTTCAAAGAGGGTGACCTTTCTGCGTGCCACAACATTTCTGGTTTAATGGCAGCCCTCAAAATCAATTACATACTGGAAGAGTGGAGGCTTTTCATTGATTCATCCAAGACGAGTCTTAAAGCTGTTTTGTTGAATAATGGTAATGTGTTACCGTCAATTCCAGTTGGTCACGCAGTTCATATGAAAGAAACTTATGAAAACATTAAGCAGCTTTTGAAGTGTATAAACTACGATCATCATCATTGGTCACTTTACGGTGACTTAAAAGTGGTCGCTCTTTTGCTTGGACTACAGGGTGGATACACCAAGTACTGTTGCTTTCTCTGTGAGTGGGATAGCCGTGCACGAAGTGACCATTACATCAGAAGACATTGGCCAATCAGGCAGTCATTGCAGCCTGGCAGTAAGAACGTTGAGAACCCAGCACTTGTCTACACCAGCAAGATTTTGTTGCCACCCTTGCACATTAAGCTGGGTCTCATGAAAAACTTTGTCAAGGCAATGGAGAAAACAGATGAGGCTTTCAAATACCTCATCAGAAAATTTCCAAGACTGAGTGAAGCTAAAATAAGAGAGGGAGTATTTGTTGGTCCGCAAATTCGAAAACTTCTTCATGATGACGAGTTTCTTTGCGTGTTGCATGGCAAGGAAAAAGCAGCATGGCTAGCATTTAAGTCAGTGGTGGACAATTTTCTTGGAAACAACAGATCTGATAATTACAATGAAATTGTAGAAAATCTCCTTCTGAAGTATAAGAGTCTTGGCTGCAACATGTCTTTGAAAATTCATTTTCTGGATTCTCATCTGGATTTCTTTACGTCAAACTGTGGAGCGGTCAGTGATGAGCATGGTGAACGATTTCACCAGGACATTGCTGCTATGGAGACAATGTATCAAGGCAATTGGAGCCCTTCAATGCCTGCTGATTACTGTTGGACTGTGACAAAAGACACCTCATCGATTGACTACAAGAAGCAAGCAAAGAGAGCTCGAACAGCGACTGAATAATGACGGAATGGGTTCAAATGTGCCTTTTTAAAACATGATATGTGAACTTTAAATAATGTTTTTATTTTTTCTATCATTTTATGTTGAAATATCAATTAATTGAGTATGTAACCACAATTTTTATAATGCTAAAGTAGAAAGACTAGCTGTTCACTCCAGAGAATTAAACAAGCATACATTATTTGTATTACTGTAATGTAAATTCATCATTTAAAAAAAACCATAGCCATTTGGTGAATTTCATTATGATATTTGAAATCAGCATGTCAAAATCAATAAGAAATGGTATATTTAATTTCTGGTACAAATAACTTTTGAAAATTTGTTGACTAGTGTTATTCATTCATCACTAATCAGATCCCCCAAGGAGCATAGGCCTTCAACACATGCCAAGTTCTCCTGTTGCACGCCATTAGATCAAGGTCTTTCCATGCCTTCCTCAACAATTTCATTTCTGTCTCGTTCTCTTTCCCATGTGTTTTTCAGTCAGCCTTTGCTTCTCTTACCTTGGGGGGGGTGTGTGTGTGCCGCCGCCATTCACAAATTACGTAACACAATTTTGACATTTTCAGGCCCCCCCTATCCCTGCAACATGTGTGTAACAAAACAAAAACCCACAACTTTTCAGAACCCTCCGCACCAAAGCGCAACATCTCGGCAACACACACACATACACACCCCACTACGTCACTTGTGAACGGTCCCTTGGGTGTTCCAGAGCAAAGACTGCCTGATAATGCTATCAACAGGTCTACTCAATGTGTGTCCTGTCCATCACCGGCATATTCTTCAAAATTATCTGTTCCACTGGCACCTGTCTAGTTCTTGGTATCAGTTCTTCTTCTTCTTTGTTCGTCCTGAAAAGGACGTTGGTTGATTGTGTCAGTTTACAGCGAAGCTGCGATATTTGCGCCTTTCGGCCGACACATCAGACTTCAGTACGGCATTTTTGGGACCGGGTTAGCCATCCCTCTTTGATCCCTACTCACTCAGCCAGACTGCAGGGATGCAGCCTATTTCCAGGACCACCACTTGGAGGTGGAGTAGGGTCTTGGTCAGCTCTGGTTCGCTGACCCTGACGCAAGCAGTCTAACAACATCAGTTCAACATTGGTGATCCAGACATGCCATTTCAATCCTTCTATTTTAAACAAGCACACGTTTATGAAAGTCTGCAGCTTCTTGTTTGTTGTTAGTTCACAGGTTATAAAGCCTACACAAATGGAACCCTTCTGTGTCCACTTGAAGGATCCCACCACTTAATGAATGAGCAAAGCACTGTGCGTATGTATAAAGACATTTAAGAACCTGGACAACAAGTAATCCTACTGCAGTATTTGACGTTAAAAGAATCATCAATCCTTTCACACGAGAGTTCATTTACATAAAGAAAGATTGCTGTAATTTGATAATTCAGCCAAAGGGTATATGTAGTTCACACAACAAAATGTCTTTGAATATATATTGCACTTTTGGCTTCTGTGACAGCATACATAGCTTCAGTATTATTTTCATATTTATAATGAAGCAAATAGCTGCCAGCAATAAGATCTGGAAACCTGAAGTGTTACATGTGAACTCTTTCAAATTTTAAGATAGCACACAAATTGTGAGAAAAGTGAGGAGGGAATGTGAGAGAGTAACAATTCAATATACCGGTATATGGTACTTTTTTCCCTCATTACACTTAGAGTTTCCAGCCTTGTAAGTTTTTAATTCTTTCTTTTCCAGAAACCTTTTATAGTTTAAGACAGCGTTTCTTAACCTTTTAAACGTCCTGCATCCCTTTACAGCATCCAAAGGAACCTCGCACCCCTTTATAACGTCTTAAGAAGCCTTGCACCCCTTTAAAGCATCTTAAGAAGCCCCTCATCCCTGTGCATCATTTTAAGAAGCTTCCCACGCCATTATCTTCTCGCTCACAAAATATACCCAAAATGAGAAAATGAGATACAAGTATGTTTTGGGAAAATATTATTTACAAAATCTGACTAAGAATCGGTATTGAATTCAAGCTGTCAATGTTCTATTTTGTACAAATACATTTGAGTTCTATGTATTATATAATGTTAGTGATGATTTGCCTTATAAAATAACTGGCATGTCTTGCACCCCTGATGGTAGGTCTCTCACCCCAGGGGGGTGCATGCGCCCCTGGTTAAGAAGCACTGGTTTAAGAGATGTCAAAATGGATGCTAATTTTGTTTTCCAATAGGTGAAGCAGTTACATATATTAATAAGATAAATCTCATAATGCACAGAAAATTGTTGTAAACTAGCCTGAAGAATATTTAAGTGTGTTGTAAGTCTTATTCTGTAACAAATAATTTCATTTTATATAACAGGGGTGGCCTTTGGGGGCTGCATCCCTGGAGGAAATTTTGGAAAGGAGCCATCCATGTAGTCTTGCACAAAATGTTTATAGTTGAGTACGTGTCAAAATACAAAAACAGAAATTTCTCTTAAAATGAATTTCACTGGTATCTCACCTTCCTATAGTGCATTTCAAAAAGACCGGTCATCGATTGACTTCAAATATCTCCATATTCCTTGCACTTATAAACATGATTTTTTGCATGTGGTCTTATATTTTCAATGTCCCAAAGTTTTTATAAAATTCAATGTTGCAGGTAGTGTTCTTTTCTTGCAACGGCTAATTCCTTTGATCTTTTTTAACGAAGTAATTATTTTGTCCTGGAAGAAAATAATTTACCGTAAATGACGGAAGTTGCATATTTTCGGCATAGGCGTCTATACAATTCGAATTTTAGAGGGGTTTGTTAACTGATTACTACGTGAGGTCCTTTTTTATTTCTTCGAAATATTTGAGAGAATAATAACGCCTATTCGTTGTAAATGTTACTTTTTATACTAAAACGTGAATGGATGCATGAAGAGGTGAAAGTACTGTGTATGTTAAAAATAGTAGTGAAATTGTGGAGATAAATAGGAAATGAATTGGTTCACATATACACATAGATGGAGGAGAAAACATATAAGATATTTACACTCTTATTCTGAGTCAGACGAGTCTAACATATTGATGACTATTCTCAGCTGAACGAACGACAGTCCATCTTTTTTCCAATAGTCATTTTCCTCTTTTAAGACATGGTCTTCACATTTACACCAATAATCTTTGTCTATCTGCGAGAGGGCGGTATATGTTAGTTCTTTCATATTGCATAGTTTGAAAGTTTTATTTTCAGCTGCCACCTGTCCTTTAACTTTTGCCCAAACGAGTTCAATTGGGTTTAAATGTGAATGATAAGGTGGCAGTCTCAAACACATATGACCAAGCTGTTGAATCAACTTGTCTATATGGAATATCTTGGTCTTTTGTGATTTCTTAACAAGGGACACTAATTGTGTTTTCAGAAACCCCTCGTTAAATGGAATGTCTTCTTTTCTGAGCCAAAGCTTTATAGCATCTTTTGTACTCGAAGATGTCGGAATTTTGTCTTCTTCTGCCACAGCGTTGTGGTATGATGCGTTGTCCATTATCAGACAGGATGGTCTGTCTAGGGACAGAAGAAGAGTATTTTCAATCCACTCTCTAAATATGTTACCGTTTATCTCGGTATGATAGTCCCGGATGTCCATATAATTGGAAGTGAAAATAAGTACAGCATTTTTCACTAGCCCATTATGTCTGCTGCCTGCATGTGCCATTATCAGACGTTGTCCTTTTCCACTGGGTACAACAAAAATTTTCCAGAGGACCTCATCAAAAAATTAACTCTTACAATCCGGCAAGCCCCGTGAAGTGGCGCGGGTTTAGTACCAATTTTACGGCTCGCCCCGTGAAGTGGCGCGCGACGGTAACGATAGCTAAACTAGCGCGTAAAAACGCGGTTTTTAGCTCCCGTATAGTAAGAGTTAAAAGACGTTTATGGAGAAATGTTCGACTATGTAAGATTTAAGAATGAACTTTTTGTACTTTATTGTTCGGATGAGTTCTGCAACAAGTCATTTCATGAGTTACTGCAGTTCTTAGTTGAAAATGATCTCAGTTCAGGCTTTACAGAAGTGTTCAAACTGGCAGAATTGATAATGACAATTCCAGCAAATACTGCTTCTGTAGAAAGATCATTTTCAGCTTTAAATCGAATCCACAATTCACAGATCTACAAAGGGTCAAGATCTACTCTCCAAGTCTCAGCCTATTGTCCATTGAAAAGGAAATTTTGAGCAAGGTTAGATTGAAGAATACATTTTACGATGCTGTAACAGAGAAATTTCTGCAAAAGGAAAGAAGAATAGATCTCATCTTCATGTGAAACCTGTAAGTGAAAATATGTATTATTTAGTTAATGTTTTTCTTCCAGCCGAATAACTGTCGTTGCGTAATTGAATATAGTTGGATTTTAAATTAAGAGGGGAAGGGGTAAATAGTAGGCGTACATATTCATTTTAAGTGGCAGCACGCCTAGCTCGCATTACCATGATACGCCACTGTTTAAACTGAATGCACCGGAAGGATCAATGTAATGTTCAAAACAGTGCGGCAGTGAGCTGAAACATGGTGAAAATCGCGTAAAATGCGTTCAAGATGTTAAATCGAAATAGCTCACAAATATGAAGGGGTAAGCCCTTTCAAAACACGGTTGGACTAGAAGGTGGTCGATTTTGTATACTTTAAATAAAGGAAATTTAAAACCATAAGTTTGTTAACGAGGAAAAAAATGTTCCCCTCGGGACATAGCGATCATTAGGTCATATGCAAAGTTGCAACAATTACGATCAAGTGGTTGCAGAGATATTGAATATTAAACAGCGGCAAACATTGTGAAACGCACTATAGTATTGTTTTTATAGCATCTATATCAGGGCTTCTCAACTTGGGGTCCACAGGCCCACGAATAAATTATAGAGGGTTCATGTACATAACCTAACATTTAAAATGTAAAATTTTTAATTTTGCTTTTATGTAAATTTTTTGCCCAAGAAAGGTGTCCACGGCCTTCATTTGACAGTCAAAGCGCTCCATGGCACAAAAATAGGGTTAAGAAACCATGCATTATATATGATAAAAATATAAAATTATCTTTATTGAACATTACTCAGAAATATTTCTATGCAATTCAGGAGAACTACGCTCAAGCTAGTTGCATGCAGCTTAAGAGCCGTGACATGGCCACCCTGATTATATAGTATTAAATGCCAAATTGAGGAAACCATGTGGAGGTACCAGGCGGCACATAGGAAAATAATGTACCATAGCATGAGAATAATGTACCATAGCATGGCACACAACATATGGCTAAGTGGTTAGAAAGTGTTAAAAGAAATGAATGCCTCACAGACTCACAGCACATTTTCTACAAAACGGATACCTAAGACACACAACAATCACTACTTCCTTTCCCAATAAACAACCTTGTACTTATTTCTGACTTGCAATGCCTGGTGGGGGAATCAACTAAAGGCAATGTACAGGGTAACTGAACAGCCACTTTCTATTTTTAAACTTTCTTCACTCCTATCCCACTAATTTATATGAAGCAAACATCAAGATAAAGGGAAATGAATGCCGTTTTATTCAATAAAAATGCTGTCACATTAGCATTATAGCTTAACATGACAATTCGGTCTGACTTTATAGCACGCCCTATTTTTTTTGCTGTCTATTGTAATGGGATCCTCGCCGGTGCATTGTGCTGAGATCCTTCTTGTGTGATCTAAGGGAGGAGATCAGAGCACTGATGGAGTTGTCCGTGTACAATGAAGACAGTCCTTCAAACCAAAACCTTTATTGGCCATTCTAGATATCATTTTATTTTTATTTCTGAACACACAAAAAAACTCACGAGCATAATGGCAGTTATTACTCCCTGTTTTGACAATTGTTTCACGTCTATCCAAAAGATTATAAAGTGAGGATTTAAACATTTTAAAGCAGTGACTTTTTAATCATCCTGTAATGTATACATTTTAATATATATATATATATATATATATATATATATATATATATATATATATATATATATATATATTATATATATATATATATATATATATATATATATATATATATATATATATATAATACAAATATGATACAAAGAATGATTTCTTTTTTGTTTTGTTTAATGAATTCAACACAAACATGGCATAAAAAAGAAATTTATCTGGCAAGGCCTCCGTTGCACCTGCATGAAATTAGCCAGAAAATATCACAGACAGCACAAAATAATACGAGAAAAAATGTCACACTGGGCTATGAATCAAACAAATTGTTATTAACGACTGTGAAAAAAATGTCAAGTAAAAATACATGGCCTTTTATTAAATTTTTTTTTTAAACTAACAGGTTCAGCTCAATTAAGATGGGCAAAGCAGCAGGGCATGATGGTATAACACCAGAAATGGTTAAGTACATGGGAGCATCAGGCGACCTATTACTCTTAAGGGTTCTACAGGCAGCGTGGTACAACAAGACCATACCAAAGGACTGGGAGATTGCCATCATAACACCAATTTTCAAAAAGGGTGACAATCGACAGTTTTGAAACCATAGAGGTATATCCCTTCTCAGTGTCCCTGGTAAAATCTACTCTAGAGTCCTAGAGCAGAGACTCCGACGCCTAGCTGAGCCACAACTGGATGAGGTCCAGTGCGGATTCCGAGCGAACAGAAGTACTCAAGACCTAATCTTCACACTCAGACAGCTGAGTGAAAAGGCCCTTGAGTATAAGAGTGAGATCCATCTTTGTTTCATAGATCTGGAAAAGGCGTTTGACAGGGTCCCCTGGAGCAAACTTTGGGACTGTTTGGCAAGGAAGAATATTCCAGCACCTCGATTCATGCTATACAGAGCTTCTACAAGTCTTGCAGAAATTATGTGAGGACAGCAAACCATAAGTCAGAAGAGTTCAGGACCACCACTGGTGTAAGACAAGGTGATATCCTGTCACCTTACCTTTTCATACTCCTCATGGACGATGTCATTAAGGCATGTAAGGAGAGAACAAGAAAGTATTCAGTGGGGTACTGGAAGATGAGACAGGTCTGTATTTCAGAACTGGCATTTGCTGATGATGTTGCCCTGATTGCTAAATCAGAGGCACATCTCCAATCCAACCTGCAAGTCTGGAAGGAAGAGCTGGAGAAGAGAGGGATGGTCATAAGCAGCTCTAAAACAAAATCCATGGTGATATCACGAGAAGAAAGAAGACATCAGATTAAGCTGGGAGAACAGGTCCTGGAGCAGGTCGACCACTTTAAATACCTCGGAGCTATTTAAGACCGAAAAGGAGGCATCAAAGAAGAGTTGGCCACTCGAAAAGCAGCAGCTGGGAGACTTTTTCAGGCCATAAATCGAGGATTTCTCAGCAAGAGAGAGGTTGGTAAGAAAACGAAGATGGCTGTATACCGCTCCACCTATGTCCCAGTCTTGACATATGGATGCAAGTCATGGGCAATGACTACAACCCACAAAAGCCAGATCCAAACCTCAGAAATGAGGTATCTGAGGAAGGTGGTTGAAGTAACAAGAAGAGACATGGTACGCAACCAAACGATACGTCAAGGCCTTAAATCCCACCCCCTGCAGACCCAAGTAGAACAGTCCCAACTAAGATGGTTTGGCCATGTCTGCAGAATGGGAGAAGATCAGCTACCACGACAAGCATGGGAAACAAAGAGCCAGGGATCCAGACCCCCAGGATGACCCAGAGTCCGCTGGGAGGACAACATTAGACAATCTTTGAAGGACCGAGGACTAGAATGGAACCAGGCCAGGAGGAAGACAGCCGATAGGATAGTCTGGCGCTCTCTCTTCCAAACCTCTACACCTCACGGTAGAAGGGAAACGACTAAGTAAGGAAGTAAGGTTCAGCTCAAGTACACTTCTTCCCCCCTTTCATAAAACTTTGTTCAGAATAATATGCCTTGAATAGTATATAAATGAGAATGTCTAAACAATAAACCTTCCAGCATAGATTTGCTCATTTAAACCATAGCACTATCTGCAAATAAATAACCCACTATATATATATATATATATATATATATATATATATATATATATATATATATATATATATATATATATATATATATATATATATATATATATATACATACATACATACACACATACATATAGCACCGCCCCATTCATGTCAACCAGCAGAACTGTCCTGTTCATATCAATCAGTGGGAGCCGCGCTAGCGTAGTGGTTACAACACCGCTCTGGCGACCGGGTGATACAGGATCAAACCCGGGCGACGGCATTTGTGGATTTTTCGTCGACCGGGATTTGGACTGGATTAACTCGAGACCTGGCGAGGACATTTGAAGGAGTGTCGTCGACCAGGGACTGGCGGCTCCTGAGCCGACCCAGCTGCAATGGGTACCTCCGAAATCGGCGAGTATTTGCCTGAATGGCGAGGGACACCTGTCTTTGTACAAGAAATAAAGGGATACTCACGTAAAATCAATGTCAGGTTAGACATAAATAATAACCTGAGATTTCGCCTCGAGTATTAGCGGGCGTACGGAAAAAAAAAAAAAAAAAATATCAATCAGTAAAACTGCCCTGTTCATACTGACTGCTAAAACTCTTTTGTTTATGTAAACCAACAGAATTGTCCTGTTTATGTAAACCAACAGAATTGTCCTGTTTATGTAAACCAACAGAATTGTCCTGTTTATGTAAACCAACAGAATTGCCCTGTTTATGTAAACCAACAGAATTGTCCTGTTTATGTAAACCAGTAGAATTGTCCTGTTAATATAAACCAGTAGAACTGTCCTGTTAATACAAACCAGTAGAACTGTCCTGTTTATGTAAACCAGTAGAACTGTCCTGTTTATGTAAACCAGTAGAACTGTCCTGTTAATGTAAACCAGTAGAACTGTCCTGTTAATGTAAACCAGTAGAACTGTCCTGTTCATGTAAACCTGAAGAACTGTCCTGTTCATGTAAAAGATTTTCAATTTATTGTACACAATGACCACTACAGCATTCATTAGGCACACTACAATCATAAAATTGTTTTAGTTTGCACCTTAAACACAGAGTGAAAAAAGCATTCCATAAGCAAACACGCACGCGATCATACACACACAAACCTTTCTGATTATACAGGTAATTTCAACTGGTGTTTAAATATGCACAATCACCGAGCTATCTACCTGTTACAGTTACAATGAGAAAGTCCAAGAACATGTACAGCGTGTAGAAAGAAAATGTAAATCTCTCAATGCTTTAATTTTATACCATACGAGGTCTGTTCAAAAAAGTTAAATAACTTCTGAAACTGCGCGCCAATGCGATGTTATAGCAACTTCCGGTTGACTTTCTTGAGTAACCTACCATTTCTCGCATTTTTCTGTTGTGATTGTTTATCGTCCTGTAGCTGATTGTTTACGTGCATGCAGACTGAGTTTTGCATTTTTCGAGATGTCTGAATTTCACGAGCAGCGAATCAACATCAAATTTTGCTTCAAGCTCGAGAAGACGTTCACGGAGACTCATGAAATGTTAAAACAAGTTTATGGGGATCAGTGCATGAGCAATAAGCGTTATTATGAATGGTTTAAGCGATTTAAGGATGGTCGGCAGTCAACAGATGATGACTCGCGTTCGGGACGACCCACGACATCATGTGACGACGCTCATGCTGCCCAGGTTCGTGAGATGGTGCGTTTCAATCGTCGTCTGACAGTTTGGAAAATAGCAGAAGAATGCAACATCTCCATAAGATCATGCCATGACATTCTAACAGAGAAATTACAAATGCATTGGGTAGCTGCGAAGTTCGTTCCACGACTCCTGACACAAGATCAGAAAGACATTCGCATTGCCATCTGTCAGGAACTTCTGGATCGCGCTAACGAGGATGACAACTTCATGAAGAAAATAATAACCGGCGATGAAACATGGTCTACGGATACAACATTGAGACGAAAATGCAGTCGCGCAGTTGGTTTGGAAGAATTTGCCAAGACCGAAAAAAGCGTGGCAGGTCAGGTTGAACGTGAAAGTCATGTTGACGGTGTTGTTTTACATCGAGGGTGTTGTGCACCATGAATTCTTACGGGGGGGAGGGGGGGAGAAGACAGTTAACCGCTGGTACTATCTGGAAGTGCTGAAATGTCTCCGGGAAAACGACCGGAGAAAAAGGCCTGAGTTGTGGAGAAACAACTCCTGGTTCCTCCACCATGACAATGCGCCAGCCCACACATCACTGCTCGTGTGGGATTTTTTGGCAAAAAATGAAGACAGCTGTGCTTCCCCAGCCACCCTACTCACCTGACCTGGCCCCAGCAGACTTTTTTCTATTTCCCAAACTGAAATCCAGCTTGAAAGGACGACAATGTCAGACCATTGAAGAAATTATGGACAATTTGCAGACGGATCTACGCACGATCCCCAAAAATGCTTACCAGGACTGCTTCCAGAAGTGGAAACGGCGTTGGGAGCGATGTATTAATAGAGAAGGGAAGTATTTCGAAGGAGACAAGGCTGACTAGGTTCCAGGTAAGCCTAAAAAAGTTTTACAAAAAAAGTTCAGGAACTTTTTGAACAGACATCGTATACCAAAACATTTTTTTTTCAGTCAGTTATCACGTCATAAAAGTTACCTAACACAATTTCTGTAAAATCAAATGAACAAAATAATTCAATAAATAAAAGCACATTTAAATACAAAAGACAGCCGATCCTTAAAAAAAGTTTCAATAGAACAGACCTGTCCACCACTTTGCAGGTAAAATATTCTGGCATGACAATGTCTATAATGTTGGTGATGAGCGTATTTTAGTTCAAAGGGTTCAATTCTTAATTTTTTTTGGTCAGACTTTGATCTTTGTTCTAATCTGATTCAACAGTAGAAACTTTTCCATCATGACATCTTCAGTGTCTAAATTTGGCATTTCACAAACTTAGCTCCGATGTTTCGAGTAAAAATAAGATAACAATACTGATTTTTATGGCATTCAACAACAAAAAATATTTTAGAAGGACTGAACTGGTATGAAAAGGACACCAGTGACAAGTACCAGCACAGCAAGATGCTACAGACAGAGAGGACACACGTTATTAAAACCTGTTCACAGCCTTACTATGCAATCCTTGTTCTAGAATCCCCGGCGTAAGAGAAGTAGAGGGAAAGAGAACTGGAGACAGAAACGAAAAAGGTGAGGAAGATATTTTTATCCATTTTTTGTTGGTTCGGGTTTTGCCTTCCTTCTGGCGAGGCGCGTTCCTTTCAACATATTTGGTTTTATCAGAGCGCATTTACCAGCCACAAAAAAAGTCAACTCTGTTGACTGCCAACCCGATCAGATCAGTGTTGATAGATACTAAGTCCTGACAAGGACTTACATTATCTATCTACTAGCATAAAGCCCTAAAAAGGACTCGCCAGCTACGCCAACGCCCGAGCTAGTCTGTGACAGTGTTGCACTGTGAGGAAGATATGAAGAGACATTGAGCTGATGTCATGTGACAGGAGGACTGGGTACATGTTTGTTAAAGTTTATGCTCCTTAGCGAGTAATGGTAATGAATGAGTAAGGGTAGTTATGTGTATTATTTAATTAAGGTTAGCAGCCCTTAAGGTATTTTGAAGCAGAAAACACAAGCAGACCATGATAAAACCTATAGGTCCTCAGGTGTCTTACAAAGATTTGGCAGAAGGAACAAGCCGTATGGTCTTTTACAAAACTGACAAGGCCAATATGTTCCAACTGTTTATAATAGTTTATCATTATCACTGCAGACCCTAATCTAGTTTTTGTTCCAATGTTATTGCTTTTTCTTGCATGTTGTTCTGCTTGGAAAAAGGATTTTCACTTGAGGCAATGTTTAGGGGGACATTAGATTTTAAGTTTAGTTACTTTATTTATATTCTTTTCTGTTGTCTCGTGCCGCCCTTTGACCAATGGTTACCTGTTAATTACCTTTATTTACTTATTTATTTACTGTTCACAGGACTCAGGTTACCTCCATTATTTATATATATCACTAAGCCCAGTGTAGATCCCTAAGTTCCTGGAGTGGGGGTCCAATCTTATGAGGCAAATGAAAGAATCCCTAAGTTCCTGGAGTGGGGGTCCAATCTTATGAGGCAAATGAAAGAATAGAACCACTACAAAAAAAAAAAAATCTGACCTAAAGGTCTTTTATATTTGGAGATGCGCCCTAATATAACCGACTAGGTTAAACAGGACTTTTTTTTTTAAATGATGTACAAGACAACTAATATGAGGTTGTGCTAGCAATCACATCATGTAAAAAAAAAAAACTACTGCTACAGAAACAACCACTGTAGGAACATGTGAATGCCTTGTGCAGGTTTCCTACCAGGAGGCCAGCTGCTGTGGTGGGTCATTACTCCATAGACAGCAAAAAGGCAAATGATGAATGATACATCAGTAAATAATATTATCAACTTAATTAAGCACGGACAAACAATATGAGTGATGAATACAACTCATGCCTACTTTTAATTAAACTGACACAATAAAAAGCTAACTAAAGTGGAGTCACAATACCAGGAAATGGAACATCTGATTGGTAAGACTGACCGCAAGCAATATGCACAAGATTTTGACAACAAAGAGACAACTACTGATTCAGACCTATGCAGAATGTCCAGCAACAGGTGCATCCTTGGTCAACATTACAGTGTGTTGCATTGGTAACAATGGAGACTCCCCCCCCGCCCCCCCCCCCCCCCCACCCCCCCCCCCCCCCCCCCCCCCCCCACCCCCCCCCCCCCCCCCCCCCCCCCCCCCACCCCCCCCCCCGGAATATCCCAAATGCATAACTTTGGGATGGACATACAAACAGAATAATAAATTCCTAATAATCTGGCCGATAAACATTGAATTTGCATAAACAGCGGACATACTGTCCTTCAGTTCTTCAAGTATCTGAGTGTTTGCCCGGAAGGAAAGCTGGCCACACATGTGGTTTCAGAATTGGCAGGATGAGTGGTCAGTGCCTTACCAACAACAACAACAAAATGCAGCCAGCAGTTGTGATTAGGTCAAAAATAGTTTACACTGAGACTCCCACAGCTTTTGCTTGCTTGCAATGTAAGCCACTTGTTGTGTTCTTCGTTGCTTGAGACAGCATTCAACAAAACGATTTTCTTGCCAAAATTGTCAGCTGGGTTTCACTCAACTCCATCCCTCATCTGTAAAGAAAAAAAAATTAGAAAACTGAAATGTAAAAATTGCACGCCCACACACACATAATGTTAACGAATTTATCAATATATATAAATTTTACAATATACAGGTCTGTATCCATTTATCCTAAATCGTCGAAGGCAGCCATGTTTCAGAAGCTGGATTTTTTTCGGTTTCCAGATGTCACCCAAATCACGCTTGAAAAGTACCCAAAATCGCCCAACGTCGTTCTACAAAACTTTTGAAGTTCAGAATATTTCTGTTTTCAGGTGTTCTAATAAAATTATACAGACCTGGACTGCACACATACATGCCATTAGAGGATCCTATTGTGGTTACAGTGCTGCTTCTCACAGATAAATTACAGAGTTCCGGGTTCAACATCTGGTAGTACTAGTGTCATGCTACAATCTACCCTGGTATAATTCTCTGTTGAGTTAAGGAAAGCAAAAGCAGTGAGGAAGAAATGTGGTGACCTCATCCTGTAGTACTACGATGTATTACAGTGGAATGTGAATTACCCGAACCATGGCCGACATAAAAAAATTTTTTTTTACAGTATCTACTTTCACTGCACTAAATGTTATGCTGAAGTATTATTTCTGCTGGTTAATGCATTCTTTTCTGATTCTGGGGAAGGAGACACTTGCAAAGGCTAAAACCCTTTACCATCTATATGCTGTGCAGCTCTTCCTCACCAAACTGAGTCTGTTCTGTACTTTGCATCTATCCTAAGAGGGTATGTAAATTAATGAATAAATAAATGTTTTATTGCAGCTTATTTTAATAGAATTGTATCAGGATCAGACCAGAGGACTGAACTGAAATTAAGTTGTGGGTGTATAAAGGAATTTGATGCATACCAACGATTATCATGATTGTCATTTGGAGTGGTCAATTAAAAGTTATTATACTGGAATAATGGACTTGGCACTCCAGAATGTGAAAGGCAAAGGTAGCATCATAATTATGTATAAAATGTATTAGATTTTATTCAGGTATTGTTTTAAAATGTTTATGCAGATAGACACCTGTCTTGTCTCGCTATCCTGATCAGAACAGATCCATGTATCATTCATATACATGCAAACATTCTGAACACTCTCATTCATGGACACGTAGGCTTGTGGAACCTATGACCAAAGGCTAGCCACTTGTTACATGTTATCCCCCGGTTCATTCGTGTCGTACTCCAGAAAGAGGTCTAGAATTTTAGATCAATAGTGCCTTCCTGGACCAACACAGGAGCACCATATATTGCCATCTTACGTTGTACTGGCGACCAGGTGTTCATGGTTCAAACCCGGCCGTCGGCGTTTGAAGAAATGTTTACGACCGGAAATTTGACTGAATAACCTGAACGGCTCCTGCACATAAATCCCGTGTGGATGGGAAGGAGCGAAGCTCCTGACCGGGTTGGAAGGAAAGTCCACTGAACCCCCAGCCTCGCAATGACATGTCATTGGGCCGAAAGAGCTGGAAAGCTCGAGTGCCGCTGGTTATAGAAAAAAAAAAAAAAACATTGCCATCTTTATTCGTGTAACCTGCCTCATCTGCTGTGCTTGGTGGCCTGGTACGAGACCTACAACTGATATTGCTGTGAAGTATATAACCACAGGACATTCGCAGAACTTAATGTTAAGTATTCAGTGTGACAGTTCAAACAGCCATTGTGAGTGGTTAACAGAGAATTAAACTATTGTGTCATGATAAAGAAACTATCTAGAAGGTAGGCAAGACAAGTGACATTTTAGTTTTTAAAGGAAATTTGAAAGAACATACTATTTAATTTGAAGATTCCAGCAAAGACTGTTAATTAATAATTTCAACTCAACTATTGCATAATTGTGTAATTAATCTTTATTCATCCACTTTCATCATTCATAATTTGCACAAGAAGAAAACCAAAGATAGATGTACATAATAAATGATTCAGTAATTGTAATCCTCTGACTTATCAATTTTATATTGTTGCATTTTGAGTTTTACTGAATTGTTGATTATCATAGGTTAGTTACTAGTGAAGGTGGCATCTTAGGCTCTAACTTAATCTGATTACTTTCTGAAGTAGAGACCTTCAGAGCCGTGACTATCCTGTGATACCAGTGCTCTTCTCTGACACTGGGACTATATTCTTTTCAGACAGAATTCTTTTTCTGTTCTATCAGTAACTTCTACTGACAACTATACTCATAAAATCCTTTGGCCACAGTCTGCAACATTTCTCCAGTAATTTGCCTTCTGCTCTAATTGAAGTTTCCAGCCTTTATGTCTTTATGTTTTCTTCTCACTATATTGCTGTCACCTGTTTTACACCCACAATATTTTTGTCTCCAACCACATTTGATTTTTAACTCTTTCAAATCATGTCTATCATTTTGTGTTTTAAAGCACCACTTTTTTGTCCAGGTTCTATTTCCAGGAAATAACACCAGAATATTCCCAGTTAGCCACTGACACAGCTGCGCAAATTTTGATACCTTCTGCATGGCAACATATGAATAGGGACCAATGACTAGTAGCATTTAACACTGTTGAGCATTAGTATGTGGGAGTAGATACTGAAGCTTACATGAAACGCAGTAAAATATTGTTCAGTATATTGACGTTTTAACAAGGCTTCAATTCTTTCTTCAAAGTGGTTATGTTTCCATAGCATACTAAATGAAAAGTTTCATAATACACAACTGTCCTAATTTTTCTGTGTTACTTATTTTTAATATCCACCTCACATCCATCATCCGTTTGCTTTCCACTTCTTATGGAGCATGGAGCCTCCACCGCAGCTGGTCTAAAAATTTCAAATTATCATAAAAACTTTATTCATGAAACAATTGAAACTTCCCTTTATTGCATAAACAATATACCGTAATCCAAAATGAAACTGGTTTCAGGAGTTTCGGGTTTGTTTCATGCTTTAAATATTGTTAAGTCCAATCAATGTTTGTCATTTTTCTGTATTCATTATTGTATATGTTATATAATTTTTTTAAACCACTGAAGTGATTAACTAAGTTGTTTAAAGCTTTCATTTTTGCACATTTTCATATATAAAACTTTATCTAATCATTATTAATAAAGAAATAAAAGGCGAAATCAGTAACGGCAGTAATGTCTCAAAATAAGATATTTTAAATACATCTTTCATGCAATTCTACTATAACTTTCTTGATTTGTATATTTAACCTACAGAGGTGAAAATGATGAGGAAAACATGGAAAGAACTTGAGCGGATGGCACAGGACAGGAAGACTTGGCATGTGTTTGTTGAAGGCCTATGCTAGTTCGCAGAAGTCATTAGTAATCACTGATCTTCTTCTCACATCATGGTAGAAACAAGACAGGGTTAAATTGATGATGTATATCCTTAGTTACTTTGGAATTTGTATTACTGAACTAAGCAGAACAGGAAAATACTAGGAGTCCTTATACTTCCTATTTCTTATAATGTTCCATTGTTCTTTAGTCACAATCATACAAACTTGATAAGTATGTTCTTGTTCACATTTCTTATCCCTTTGTCTTGATTGGGATATTAGTGTTTTCAGCATGGAATATTCTTGCTATACAAATACCATGCTGATGATTTCTGAACTATCCATATCATGTTTGAATGTGCATATGCATGTATCCTGTGTTATGATGGTACTATCAGGGTATATGAATGTTTGTAACATAACCATAGAACTATGTAATAATTTGACTGACTTGTAAGCCAATGGTTCTCAAGGCTGAGACCAGGAACACACTCAATTAGATTGAATGCTCAAGCAGCTAAAATGTAAATCAGTGGTTCCCAACAGGTTTTACGGCAGCATGGGACACTATATCCCAGTGGTTCTCAAACCATTGGTACCAATGACCCCAAATTTATTTGACTGCTCTATGGGCACAAGGTAGACCAGCGGTTCTCAAACTCTTGATCACCACAGCCCCAAACTTCACAGTTGGTGAAGCTAACAGCCCATATGTTGAAAATCACTGCGGTAGACAAACTGGAAGCCAGATATAGGTTGAGATCCACCTGTAAGCTTATAGCATCAGTTATGACATAGTATTTAAGATGGATAATAGATAGCACATTGTTATTGATATTATGGATGATGTTTTAATGTTATTTCTGATGGACAATTGGCGTCCAGCAGATATGGGAAATGACTTTTCTGGCAAGACTACTAATGGAGCTTGAACTGTTTGTCAATCCAATCCTACCAGGAGACCTAACCATATGCACTGTTCTCGAGGGCAGACATAATCCATCCCAGTTGGTGATGAGCCCTGTGTTAAGACAGAGGAAGCAGCCCCTGCCATCCTCTGAAACCCTACTAGAAGTACTTGCCATACTGGTCCTGGAGTGCTGGGACAGGTTGAACCCCCTGGCAACAAGACAACATAAATCCAGCAGCATCTGAGATGAGTAGTGTAAAATGCCAGCAGAACCAGTACAGAATAGCTAATTCTACATAGGATGCAAAATTTACTCTGACATGTTTCAGAACCATAGATAGTTTTGTTTCCCACACATAAGAACTTATAGTGTAAATTTGTGAACATATAATTTATCACCATTTTGCAAATTTCATTTCAAGTATGAAAGAATCTATCTTCAATTTTGTAAAATTTAACACAACGGAGTCTGTTTTCATTTTTCTTGTAATATTTAATTGGGTTGTATAGTTTTTAGTAATTAAAATCTACACCCTGGGGGGCAGAGCCGTAATTTAATAAACACTATTGGGTCAGGATGTTTTTAATGTGTCAGCTATTTTCCGTCACAGCAACTGCATACAATCTCTATGTAACTGTCAAACAACGAATGTTCAATACAAATTCGTAACGAAGCTAACTCTTGAGAAAACATCCTCAGTACAAGCGAGTCTGGTAGTGACGACTTTATACAATTTTTAATCGATACGAGTTACATATAATGTAAAATCACGAACAACACTTTGGAATTATATAATCCACATTTCTGAATTAGAATCAAGTTCATGTAAGCTATCACTGTTTATCACATAGACTAGTGCATTGATCACAACCGTGAGAACTGAATCTACCAAGTTTATTATTCGATCACTATCACGATTAGTTCTTCGTGATAAAATTTAATATGTTGAATTATCCACATTCGTAGACTGACTAGAATTACTGCTCGGTAATCTAGTTTAAGAAAGCACGTTCCTTCTTCATAAACTGAATTTATTTCTTTTGCTTTACACGCCAACGTTTATTTGACCTTCAAAATACATATACTTTAAATGACAACACTAGCCTCGACGCTGGTAGTTAACGAATATCACGTTTCAATTATTCACTTCATTAATACTCCTAAAATGATTTCAAAATGGACTCTCGGGTCCTTATACATTTAATAATAAATCTCAGGTGTCTACGGACATATATTTTACCACACTGAGAAGTGGTTAACGAATACCCTCTAAGAAGGTTGGAACACAACCGGTGGCCATAAAGGCACGAACACAGACTCTGTGGTTACCAAGTCTTCCGCGTCATCATTCACTACGCGTAACGTTTTATGTTATCTACTTGGGATGCTGAATGGTGCAATCATCTCAGTTAAAAATAAAACCAACCAAGATGATTACATACCATGCAGCAGTCCTCAACAATGTAATATAATCTTCATTACCGCCTTACAGTAAGTTTCTGACCTGTACTTAAAAAATGATTGGGGGGGGGGCCGATCTTGTAAACTTTGAGTACT
>JAMPIV010013255.1:92500-106565 GCA_024509875.1 Oreohelix idahoensis
AAATATCATTACCTACAACTGCCCCACCTGAGTTTGGTTTCTGAGAGTGTGGCAAGCTGTTTGAACGTGGTAATGAAGCAGAAGATGACGAATTTAGGCTCATTAATCCTATACTGCTAGTCCTACATTTGCCATACGGCTGTTTTAACACATCCTCAGTAAGGTCCCACAAACAAAGTTGTGTGTCCTGCCCCACAGACCCAAAGCGATAAGAAATATAGTTCAATGTTTTGTTTGTCTCTAACACAGAAGGTGAAGAATTATGATTGGCAGTGCCTATGTGTCGACCATTTAGATGCTGCACGGGCAAACTGTTGGCGGGATAATCCTGAGCTGTACTACTTATGTGATTGCTTTCTCCACCTGCTAAAGGTGGCGACACAATCTCACCATCAGGTCCAATTATATCAATGGTATCATCTTTACAAAATATACAAGTGTAAGGGTCAAAAGCCACCATGTTCACCCATGATTTGTGGCCATGACCTCTGCACACAACACGTTTTTCATGGAAAGACCAAACAGTAACTAAGTCATCCTCCCCTCCCGTCACCAAGTATTTGCCATCTGGTGACCAACATACACAGAGTAATCCACCAAAGAAACTTTTCATAATTCCAAGCAACTCCATAGAATTATGATGAAACACTCTGAGATGTCCGTCCTGGCTAACAACAGCAAGATATCTTGAACACGGAGAAAAGGCAAACTCGTTGATGGCACCTTGTCCAATAACCCATCTTAAGAGAGGGTTACGGGTACTTTTGGTCTTACATGTGTAGATAGAAAAACCATCTCCCTGTTTGGAAGGCTGATAACTTGGTGGTGTCTGCCCACAAGGCAGTTTCTCATTGTACAGATACATTTGACCTGAGCTGTGGGATACCAGAAATAGATTTGGCGAGCCTGGTATCCATTTAATGCATGTCACCTTTGTTTTGTCAATTAAACGCTGCAAAAAATAAGAGAAATGAGATAAATCAGGATATATAATAATTTTCTACATTTTAAACAGGATAATAATGAGGTTTTATCGAGAATCATAAATTAAAAACGCATCAAGAATTTTTAGTGGGACAAAATAAGAAGGTATGGCAATATTGAACTTCATGTGAGAGATCTCACTCAAAAGTGAAACTGTGGTAGCTAGAAAAATTGACCTTTTTATGACACTTTTTTTAATTTTTAGTTTAAATTTATGCTAGTTTTAATGAAGTGCAGTTTAGAAAAATTAAAAACACTGCCTGGAGTTTGAATTTAAGATTTAATACACATTTGCCTTTACGGTTTAATTCACTAGTTAAATGCAATATCAACTATTAAACCCATCTACACTGCACACAAGCTTCCAGTTTGGAAACAACATTGTTTCTCTGAAATGATAGAAAACATTCCTGGAATTGAAAGAAAGAAGAGCCAGGCTGCAACAGAGAGAAAATCCATAGCAACAAAATACATAGAGAACATTACCCACGCAACACCTGGACACATGCATTCACAGATGGATCAGCAACAAATGCAACAGAAAATGGAGGTGGAAGCGTCTTTCTGACCTTAAGCACTGGTGCACAAAAAAAGATGTCTGTGGCAACAGGACAATTCTCAAGTAACTTCAGAGCAAAGGCATCTGCTTCAAAGTTGCCCAACATATGCGGAACAGAGAAGGCGCATATGGCCGACACCAGTACCATTCGTGGAAAAGATCTGCGTAGATTCAAACAGCCTCAAACTGACTACTGGTTTCTTTTAAAACATTCAAGCAGACGTCTGAGAGTGTACAAAGAAGAAGATACACTAGTTACAAAGACAGGCATTGAGGAATCCTGTTCACAGCATTACAAAGCAGTCCAAGCAGACGTCTGAGAGTGTATAAAGAAGATACACTAGTTACAAAGATAGGCATTGAGGAATCCTGTTCAGAGCATTACAAAGCAGTCCTTGTTCTGGAATCCACTGGGTAAGAGAGGCAGAGTGAGACCAAAATACACTTGAGGAAGAGAACTGAAGACATAAATGAAAGCGATCAAGAAGATAGGGGAAGACCTCTTGTGGATGGCAGAAGACAAGAAGAACTTGTCATGAAACTTGTCATGAAACTTGTCATGAATGATGAAGGCCTATGCTTCTTTTGAAGCTAAGAGTAATGAATGAATAACACTAGTCCGAGAATTTTTTAAAATGGATAACAGGAAATAATGTATTACACTCATAAACACTTCAGCTCAAAGCCAGCGTTAACTCTGATATGAAATAGCAATTCATACTGAACCAAGTGTACTAGTTCATTTCTAATCTGCATTACATCAAAATTCATATTGGTCAAAAGAATGTAGTCTAACAGTAACACCTAAACTGCTTCAAAGGAGAAACATGGGGAGAAAAAGTTACAGCAATGAGCAGGCAAATAGAAGGCATTAATCAGGCCACCTACCTCCTCATTGTACAGTTTGCTGATCTCCTTCTTAATAGGATCTATAAGCTGCACCTGCCCTGCCGTAAACCCGACCAAAAGAAAAACACTATCTGGAGTCAGGAAGTGTTGGTTGAAGTCATGGCAGGTAGGCACAGTGCCCTTGTAAATTCTTTTATCATTAGGCTTGGCTAAGTCAGCAGCCTACAATGTGAAATGAAAATTTGGTCATTACCATATAACCTAAAAAAAAATTGTTTCAATATTCATTTACTAATACAGGTCCATATCCCAGAATCCGAACACTGAAATATTCCGAAAATCGAATGTTTTTTTGCCGATTTTTGGGCTAATTTAAGGGAAAACAATTTTTTTTTAAAACTGGTTTGCAAGGAACCGAAAACACGCAATCTCAGTTTATCACGTTTCCAGCCGTGGCGCGCAAGGTGCAATATAGGCTGACATGCGCTACTGCATGATACAAATTTTTAAAGTGTGGTTAGTTCTCTCTCGTAACTGCTTCCAGCCACGTGTTGATTGATATTTTTACAGGTATGCGAGGAACTGACCACATGCTATGTTCAGTTTATCACGTTTCCAGCCCATGACGCACAGGCTCAGTACAGTATATGCTGACGTAATCGCTACTGCGTGATACGAATGTTCAAACATAGCGTGTTCAGCTGCGTTCCGGTACTGCTGCCAGCCCCGTGTATGGATATTTCTGAGCTTACTTGTGATTTTGAGTTGGATATTTGTTCACTAATTTTGTGATTTAGAGCTTAATTTCATTGTGAAAATGTCGAAAAGAGCTGCATATACTCCTGTGGATAACACTGGGAAGAATAAGAAAAGGATGCATTTGCCGTTATCGATAGCATAGAAAGTAGAGTTATTGCAGAAACTTGAGCGTGGTGTCTCTGTACGTCATCTTACAGAAGAATATGGTGTAAGAACCACCACAGTATATGACATAAAGAAACAATAAGACAAGCTTGAAGGCTACATGTGCAGGTTTTTAATGTTTATTTTTAAAGTTTAAAAAAAATATGTTTCTGAAAAATAAATTGTACTACAGCTGTACATAATTTAAGTTGGGGCGATTTTGAATGATTTTTTGGGAGGAAATCCAAAAACCGAAATAATCGGAAAACCAAAAAAATTCATACCTGGAAAGCAAGTTTACTTGGACAACAGAACGGAGATATCTAAAAAAGAACACCCCCCCCCCCCCAAAAAAAAAAAAAAAACCAAGTGGTTTACCAAAGTACAGTGTTGAGGCACTTCAAAAAGTGAAGCTGATAACCAGAATGCTGATCCCAATTCTCTCTTATCAACGTCAAACATGCTCACTATCTAAACACTATCTAAATATAGACGGGACAAAAATTTGAGGGACCTCCTAGTCCACAGCCGTCTGAAAACCGTCAACGATGGCCACTTTGGAACCAAGCCATGTAACCGTACACGATGTAAGACATGTCAGTATGTAATCGAAACACGTTCAGTCTCGTTCCCTAACGCCAAGTTCACCATCACCCATGGCTTCACATGTGAGTTACGCAACGTCATTTATGCTATTATATGCAAACGTTGCACCATTACGTACATCGGCCAAACGGGCACACGACTGGGCGACCGATTCTGCAGACACCTCTATGACATCTCTCAGTTTAATTCCACACCTGTGGCCATCCACTTCAATGGCCCTGACCACCACGGTGCCACTGACATCCAGGTGACAGCCATCAGATACTGTTCCTCGGACGCCAACAGTCGGTTTCGCCAGGAACAACGCCTCATCCATCTTATGGGTTGCCTCAAACCACACGGTTTGAATACCCAACATTCTTTTCTCTGAGACGCCTTTCTCTATCGAGTCCCTGTTGTATTATGACTTTCTACTTTGATGCGATCACTACCATTTTTTAAATTTAATAATTTTATTAATTAATTAATTTATTTATTTATTTATTTTTTTTTAAATTTGTTTATTTATTTTATTTTATTTAAAAAAAAAAATTTTTTTTTTAAATTATTTTTTCCTTTATTATTTTTTATTTTATTTATTTCTTTATTTAGTTTTTATTTTTATTTATTTATTTGTTTTAAATTTATTTATTATTATTATTTATTTATTTACATTTTATTTATTTATTTTTTAATATTTTATTTATTATTTATTGATTACTTTTTTCTCACTCTTTTCCAGTCCTTGTTTTCATTATTTCTTATTTTTATGTACTATCAACTTTCTCTTTCCGGTTTAGTGGCAGCCATCTTGCTTTGCTTCACATGTGACTGGACTTAATATTAAGGGAGTTTTTTTCTCTTATTTTTATAGTTTCATGTTCTCTACTTAATTCTCATTTTCTTTCCCTCCTGTCTCTTGTTTGTCTGTCCCTGACGAAGGCCTTGTGGCCGCAACGTAGGTTTTTCTTGTCCTTCTCCTTGTAAGACGTATTACTATTTGTGTGGGTGTGTGTGTTTTTTGTTTTTTTCAACTATCTAAATGACAGCAAGATAACAATGCAATGGAAGAAAAGTTGCCAGTATCATCACAGGTGAAAAATTATAACACCAGGAAGTTGGTAAATGACATGTAAAGACTTTTTATGTATTTCTTCCGCTTACTGGCACACAGCCTACTTAACTGTCTTTTAGGGATGCCAGGGTTAGACGACTAATCAAAACCCTGAAGCACCCCCAAGAGTGGCATCATGAAAACAGGCAACCTTTGCACTGTCTAGCTAATGCTCAGGAGACTGAGTAGCTGTTCCAAAGTAGCCCAACATCACAATTCCCCCTGTGGTGAAACCTGATAAGAACCGAGCACTGTAAACTAATCTTGAGGGAATCACTTGAGCGCCAGACTTAACTCTAGTTTTTACCTGGTTGGCTGTCTGTGAGAGGATCTCAATGGATAGATGACAGGTGAGGGCAGCTGGGAGTGGCTCTGTGCAGGATGTGATTACTGCTAAGACAAACCCACAGCAACAACACAGTATTTTTAGCCCTGCATACGTGGAGAGCCCCCTGAATGGTACGCAATACAGCGTGCCACTCTCCTTCCATCTTCTAGCATAAAACCAGACGTAAGGATCCTTTACAAGCTTGCCAACATTACCAAGGAAAGAAAATGGAGCAGATGACTCAACAATTTTTGGAATGGCAGAAAAGCCACAGGAGAAGCCTAGATCTACAATGCAGATAATGCCAAAGATTCTTCAACTTGGCACTGGCTTCGAAAGAGAGATAAAAGCCTAGTTAAACAACAACTATCATAAAAAAACATCAGCAGACTGAAATGTAACTTCATAGCACCCAAGAAAGATAGTATGAACAAACTATTGACAAAACATAAACTGATACTAACTAGGCCCAACACTGTGAGCGGTTATGTAAAAATGCATCTCCCCAGCACACTTGACAGCAAAAGCAGATGGGGAAAAAAGTAAAATAAAACACATACGCTACGCATCAAGCAGCTTGATGATACGGTATGATAGATATGCAGAAACAAGAATACAGAAAAGTCAGAGATGCTGAACCAACATAAATATAAAATAATTACTTATATAAATCACAATAGAAACAGAAAATCCTGAAAAGTCTTCATCAGACAAATAAAATGAACAATTTTCTAATTGTGAAGGAATTATGCAAACTAGCTCACAAAACATGCATGAAATCCCCACAGTTTAATGCACCATTTTATTTATAATTTTGTTAGTCACTACTGCAGAAATAAAGTGTTACTAACAGTGCATGTTTCTATTGATGTTCTGACAACTTGTAAGTGCTTTTTTTTTAAATTTAAAAATAAAAATTATGCAAATAAACTATGAACATTAGCTTTATAAGTATAGATGGCACTGCAATATTGAGTAAGCTAATTAAGATTCTATCTAAAAATACATAAATGCACCAGTTTTCATTCAGACAGCATTAAAAAAAAAAAATTTTCATGAATTTTTTAAAAGAACTTTGAAATTTCAGCACCATTTAGGGTACACAAGATAACACCAGATTTTCTTATTTTTACCTGGTTTTTTTTTAAAAACACAAAACATTCCACTTTTTTACTTATCAACCGACTTTAAAATAAAAAAATTTCAAAAAGTGTATTGCTTTAGTTGTCCATGGCTATTTAACTGTACTGATTGTCTGAGCAGTAAGAGCGCTTGCTTCTTGCAGCAAAGTTACGGGGCTCCAGGATCAAAAACAGGTAGCGTTACGTTGCAATCTACCCAGCTGTAAACAAGTACCTAACTCTGCTCTTGAGTTTGGGAAGGCAAAGGTGGCAAGGATGGGAACTGGTCACCCACCTGCTAAAGCTGAACCTAGTATAATGAAGACTCTAACACTTCACTCCCCTATGGCAGTATCTGCTACGGGACTACCTTTACCTAATTAATAATTTAAAATGTGTGTTCCCAAAAAAATTTTCAGCACCGATACCATATAATTTTGTTTGTGAGTCCTACTACTCTAATTACACCATCAAGTTAAAAAAATATATATATAGTTAGATTATAACATTAAGGAGAATGATGCACGCAGCCTCTCTGCTGTATACTATACTGTCATTAGACACTTTGTTGATCAAAACATGTTCAAAATAGGATTAATTCTGAATGAAATTAAATCACGCAATGTTAGCGTTGAGTGAAGTAAATATTTTCTGAAGGAGACTGAACTCACATTCTGAGCTTTACACCAAGCAGATCATGACCATAAGTAGAAATCAAGTTCGACACACACATCTTCAACTCAAATGTCAAGTAAGAATTCAGAGAAAGTAATAAGGTTTAAGGGTTAGGAACCTTAACCTACCTAATGACATGAGCAACTTATTTGCATGATATGAAACAGAAATCCTGCTGTTCTTAATTTCAACAGAATCCTACTGCATGGCTCTGAAACATGGAGAACAACAAAAACAACCAATAAGCTTCAGACTTTTGTACATGGGTGCTTGAGTTGAACAGAAGGATTAAAAAGGTACAATAAGATCACCAATGCAGAACTGATGACAAGATCCAGACAAATTCTGGTGGAACAAGAGATGAGAAGACGTTGGGGATGGATAGGACACACATATTGAGGAAACCTGTTGATAGCATTACAAGACATACGTTGTATCCTACGGGAAGGAGGGGTACAGGGAGACCGAAAAGCATTTACAAAATGAAAGGTATGAGGAAGACACGGGAAAGACCTTGAACTGATAGTATCGGACAGGAGGACTTGGCATGAGTTTGCTGAAGGACTTTGTTGCTAGGAGTGCTGCCGGGTAGGCTAATGAATGAATGAAGATTATGACCAATTATGTGCAAAAAGCCTGTGGGTCTATCCACAAATAAGTAGGCCTACGTGTAAAAGGTGCATGAATAAACTTATTCATATAGCCTATCTGTGTGATGTATGCAACTGTAAACAGATAGGGCCTACTTTGCCGATTGTACAATAGGCCTATAGTGCGTTTCAAAAAGATCGGTCGCCGATTGACTTCAAATATCTCCATATTCCTTGCACTGATAAACATGATTTTTTGCATGTGGTCTTATATTTTCAATGTCCCAAAGTTTTTATAAAATTCAATGTTGCAGGTAGTGTTCTTTTCTTGCAACGGCTAATTCCTTTGATCTTTTTTAACGAAGTAATTATTTTGTCGTGGAAGAAAATAATTTACCGTAAATGACGGAAGTTGCATATTTTCAGCAAAGGCGTATATACAATTCGAATGTTAGAGGGGTTTGTTAACTGATTACTACGTGAGGTCCTTTTTTATTTCTTCGAAATATTTGAGAAAATAATAACGCCTATTCGTTGTAAATGTTACTTTTTATACTAAAACGTGAATGGATGCATGAAGAGGTGAAAGTACTGTGTATGTTAAAAATAGTAGTGAAATCGTGGAGATAAAAAGGAAATGAATTGGTTTACATATACACATAGATGGAGGAGAAAACATATAAAACATATAAGGTATTTACACACTTATTCTGAGTCAGACGATTCTAACATATTGATAACTATTCTCGGCTGAACGAACGACAGTCCATCTTTTTTCCAATAGTCATTTTCCTCTTTTAAGACATGGTCTTCACATTTACACCAATAATCTTTGTCTATCTGCGAGAGGCGGCATATGTTATTTCTTTCATATTGCATAGTTTGAAAGTTTTATTTTCAGCTGCCACCTGTCCTTTAACTTTTGCCCAAATGAGTTCAATTGGGTTTAAATGTGAATGATAAGGTGGCAGTCTCAAACACATATGACCATGCTGTTGAATCAACTTGTCTATATGGAATATCTTGGTCTTTTGTGATTTCTTAACAAGGGACAGTAATTCAGGTTTCAGAAACCTCTCGGTAAATGGAACGTCTTCTTTTCTGAGCCAAATCTTTATAGCATCTTTTGTACTTGAAGATGTCGGGATTTTGTCTTCTTCTGCCACAGCGTTGTGGTATGATGCGTTGTCCATTATCAGACAGGATGGTCTGTCTAAGGACGGAAGAAGAGTATTTTCAATCCACTCTCTAAATATGTTACCGTTCATCTCGGTATGATAGTCCCGGTTGTCCGTATAATTGGAAGTGAAAATAAGTTCAGCATTTTCCACTTGCCCATTATGTCTGCTGCCTGCATGTGCCATTATCAGACGTTGTCCTTTTCCATTGGGTACACATCTTTTAATCGTTCCATCTGATAACTGTCATTCCTTTTCACTTGTGTGGTGTGCATTGATCCAAGTTTCATCCACATACACAATATCATAATCTTGATTACGCATTTCCCGTACTTCACGTAAATATTTACTTCTCATAGATACTAAGTGCGGATTCTCACAGATAACGTTTCTTCTACTAGTGTACTTCCTAAACGTAAAGCCAATGCTTCTAACAGTTCTCCAGAATGTTGATTTCGACACATCAGTCATTGTGTGTTCTCAGCCGAATTTTCAGTTTTCTTAGTGTCAGTTTCTTTGGAATTGAACATTCTACAAATCTCTCTTTTAATCATATCCCTGTCAAAACTATCTACTACTTCCTTTCTTCCTTGCGTCCTGGTATTGATTGAACTGAAAATTCCATTAGCTTTGAGTAATTGATGAAATGAGCGTTTACTTAAACCCAAAGCGTGAATAGTTCTCTTTTCAGGATTTGAGAGACTCCGATACAGTTTACCACGCTTAGCTTCTCTGCAGAAATATTTATACATCTGAACTGCCATTGTATGCAGTGTAAGGAACTTGACTTTCATACCCATTGTATTACAGACCTAGAATACCGCAAGATACGCCTATGCACTGAAATACACAATCAGTAGAACGGTAACAGAACGCACCGGAAGGATCAATGTAATGTTCAAAACAGTGCGATAATGAGCTGAAACACGGGTTAAATAACGTGAAATGCGTTCAAGATATTAAATCGAAATAGCTCACAAATATGAAGGGGTAAGCCCTCTCAATACACGGTTGGACTAGGAGGTGGTCGATTTTGTATAGGCTACTTTAAATAAAGAAAATTTAAAACCATAAGTTTTTTAACGATGAAAAAAATGTCCCCCTCGGGACATAGCGATCATTAGGTCATATGCAAAGTTGCAACAATTACGATCAAGTGGTTGCAGAGATATTGAATACTAAACAGCGGCAAACATTGTGAAACGCACTATGGTAATGTCATGAAACAAATAGGCTACAAAGTTTATGGAAGTGCTAAATAAACAAGTCACGGTTACGACTGTCCTATTGTGATTTAGCGTCGTGCAGAAATATAATGTTTTATAGGCCTACTGTGGTTTTATATTACCTTGCGAACACCTTTGTAAACGTAAACATACAGCTCCCTGCCAACATTAAAACATAATCGGTCCGGAGACGGTGATCCGTCGTTGACATCAACAAAGGACACTTTAACTGGAGTATTCGCTTGCCCATTAAATGCAACACGACTAGGCTTAGAATATTCCGAGTGCTGCATTAATTTATATGATCCTTCGCGAGTAACGAAGTGTGTTTTGATTTCATCTTTACCCCCACCCTCACTCAGAGCCGCCATATTGCAGATTGGCTAACTTCAACAACAACACGCCCGGATACTAATCTATGTGCGCATGAACCTGTCGCACTTCCTGTTATTTAACGAAACGAAGAACTGTGTTTCCAAGAAACAGCCATATCACTCGTAATGATTCACGACAAATAAAGAGATTTGAAATTTATAAATAAACTAATTCAAAATTAAATGATTATTCATTTTATTAAATTTTTTCTCATTTAGTGTGCATCATTTATTTCTTAATTCAGTGCATTTTGGACTATAAATAATGCACAAAAGCTGGACTAGCCTGTTAACGGCTATTTTGTTTCGTTCCCTTCAAATACAGTACGATTAGTACGAAGATTTTCTAAATTGCTAATCCACTCTCATCATCATCATGTGACGTATTCTTTCCAGAACGTTGTCTCCATTACAGCTACTCTGAACGCATCACGATTCTGGGCAAGTCGACCTGCATCAGCCAAAGACAAGTTCAGACTCTCTGTGATGTCCTGGGTCCACCGTCGTCTAGGTCGACCCCTTCCCCTTTTTCCACTCTGAAAAGTTTAATGTTTTCATTACCTTTAATTTTATAAATTTACGAGGAAGTAAGCCAACAAATAATGACGGGAATGAATTCAATACCTTTTAGAAGTCACCATTTTCTGAAGAATTTATCATCATCATTATTCCCATTTAGTTCCTTACAGAGTATGGGGCAGTAACTATTCTAGCACTGGTTTTATTAACCTGAAATTACATTGTTTGATCTCGCCATTCCCTTCATTTTCCATCTGTCGCCGATCTCTTCTTTGCTTTTTCCCAAAAGCCCACATTTAGGTGTTTTAAATTCAAACGTAAAGACATAGAGATCTATTTCCGTTAATCGGCTATCACTCATGTGGGCAGATTTGTATTTGTTGTTGATGCCATTGCTAAATCGGCTTGTACGGTTACCGCAGAAAATTATATCACATCTGTTATTAATAACTTCCTTCGGTCATAACTGACTATGGAAAGGTTGCCTGTTTTCATGATGCCTCTCTTGGAGGTTGTTAAGTCCTAATTCTAGTCAAGGGGAGTTTATCAGTAAAATACTTGTAAGTACAGGCCGAATTTTTTTTTGGTGTTCTTTTCGGCGTGTTATTTTGTCTTCTGCTTGTTGTAAGAACTTCTCTTCGACCAATCTGAGGTGGCGCAGTAGGGATCATCGCCACATGGTGCGATCGGAACACTCCCAGGTTGCTGGAATTATGTCCAGTGCCTTCGTGTCTCTGTTGCACACATCTTTGATCCCCAGCTGCGGTTTCCCAGCTGATCTTTTGTCATCTGCAAGTTGTCCGTAGAAAATATCCTTGGGGTACGATCAATTTCCATGCAGTGGACATGACCAAGCCAGCGTAATTTGCGCTGTCTAAGCAGTGAATACATACTTTAAAGACCAGCACGAGACATCTGTTTCTTAGTATTGCCTGGTGCAATGTGTTCTGTCCACAGTTCGGGTTTGACCCTAATTCCCTTGAACCCCCATGGGAAAAGCGAGCAGTGGCGAGAGAGCACCTAATTGACTGGGGGCTGCCCAGATTGAAGCGGGCGGCAGCTGTTCAATGAGATCTTACAACCTCTCCCACTGTCGGAAGTAGCCCCTGGCGCCATGCCCTACGCCAATTTGGCAAGATGCTTATAACCGGTAACTGATACTTCCCGCGCTGTGCCGACACCGTAGGGTAACGCTGCAGTGTCCTCTACAGGGCGAGCGCTTGAGCACAGTTATTTGGAAATCAAACCGTTGCCCACGCAGCATGCTCCCCACTCCACGCAGTCAGTAGGTCCAAAGGAACGACAGCAGCCGATACAGTTTGGTACCAGCGATGTCGCAGGAGTTGCCAGAATAATGCTGAATCAACATTTTAGATTATTTTAGAGACTGCAACTTAGAATTTATCCTCAGGGTTTACTTACGAAACCTTTCCCGTAAACGAATATTCACTTTTTTGCGGGGGGGGGGGGGGGGGTTCGGTTTTTGCCTTCTTCTGGTGAGGCGCGTTCCTTTCAACCTATTTGGTTATATCAGAGCGCATTTACCATCCAAAAATAAGTAAACTCTGTTGACTGCTAACCCGATCAGCGTTGATAGATACTAAGTCCTGAAAAGGACCAACATTATCTATCTGCTACCATAAAGCCCTAAAAAGGACTCGCCAGCTACGCCAACGCCCGAGCTAGTCACCGTAAATGCAGTGTAATACCGGCACGAATATTCCCGCAAGGCACTGGCGGTTTTAAATCAGTTTTACTTTCTCCTAGATAGGCTACCAACAGTGTTGGCACTCTGTATTTTGGAGAGAAAAAAAACCCTTCATGGTACCTTAAAAAACACCTGGATTATGCTACTCTTTGGCTACTTGGGAAATTTTGGGCGAAAAACCGAAAACCAAAAGTTGATCTAGGGGACGTTCTTCAACTATTGAAGGAAAATGACACATAGACGAGACCACAAAGAAAAAAAAAACCCTTGATCTAGATCAGTGCTCTTCAACCTTTTAATACTTAGCGCCCACTTTTGTAACTTTCGTGAGGCTAAAATTTCCTTACCGCCCACTAATATTTAAATTGAAAAAAAAGCTACATACCCTACATAAAACAATAAAATTAATTGAAATCATCTTTAATTTACTAACACTCCTTACCATTGTCTTTAGAGAGAATTGTTGCTCTTACAAAGTGGATCAGTGCTAATTGTCAATCTCAGTTGTATTGAGTTTATGAATATTCTTTCGTTCGGTAAACACACATTTACTTAATTAATGTAGTTGCATAGGCCGCCATGTATTTTAACTTAACTTATAGAATAGGGATCCCTCGTTACTTTGTTTCATCTTAAATCCATATACATTTTCCCTTAAGCTACATTTTTTTCCGTGACAGGGAAACTCTGAAATTTTTTAAGTGCGCCACCATTTAGAAAAAAAAAAGACACTGAGGGATTAAGTTAAGATCGTTTTTCTAAAGACAGAAAGTGTGAGCCTGTGTATAATTGTACTACCATTTGTGCGATTGGTCTGTGTGGGATATTACTATAAAGAGTATTACTGTTGTGTAAATACTGAGTATCAGCTCAGTGCTATTTTTGTAACACTTATCCAGTGTTATTACTTACTGAGTAATTTACTCAAGGAGCAGTGAAACCTTGGATTAAGGAGATAATTTTAACGGTACAATTATGTTCGTAAGCTGTGTGCGTGTGTGTGTGGGAATACGTTGGCTAACACGGCTAAAAATAATTTGGTCACGCTGCGCAGCGAAAACTGGCGCACTCGCGAGAGACCAGAGATTTTCTATCGATAAAGTTGGCGAGACTGTAATGGGAATGCCTGAAATCTTAGAATTCAGGAAATAGTGTGATGACTACGTTATGTGTCCTAGCAGATGCTGGGAGGGGGGGGGGGGGTGGGGTTGAACGGTATGAATAAAAGTGGAATGGTATTAATGAGTGGTTAATCAGATGAGGGTAGAGGGGGGGGTGAGGGAGGATATTATTAGTAATGGCAGGTTGTTGGTGATGCGGAAATTGAGATAATGGTGGATAACCGTGGGGAG
>JAMPIV010013256.1:0-47500 GCA_024509875.1 Oreohelix idahoensis
CATTTGCTTCCGCATTCAATTTCTGATACTTCTCTTGTCATTCGTTGAGTCTCCTGTGTAATCTTTCCACTTCAACATGTTGATTTTCATATTTAGCCTTAACTCTTTGATGTTTAATATGAAGAATCCAAACTTGCTTGTACTCTAGCAAGTTTCCAGGTTTGATCTATTTAAATCACTTGTAAGTTTTAGCTAATTTTTTTCTTAAGTTTACTCTCTTCAGCTTTAACCCTTTAATTAGCAATTTTTTCTCTTCCACTGTCTGTTGACTCTTACTTTCTCATCTTCTAGTTTCTTTTTTATCAGAAATGTCACAATGAATTATGTTGTGTATACTCTTCAATATATTGTCGTGTTCAACATGAATATTCTTATACACAAATACACGAAGGTCGAGCAGCAGCAACCTTGCTAAATTCCTAGCCATTCTTAAATGAGGGATTGACTTAAATCTATCCTCAGCAAAATCCCTTAGTGCTCTCGACGCACTGACCAACAATTCGTCCATCACGTGTGCTTCCAGTTCTGGTCCCTCCAATCTCTGAAAATGTTTACCCTCTTGAAATAAATATTCCAATAAAGGCCACATATTATCAGGATCCATTTCTTCACCCACAGTGACTTATTTATTGAGATCACCGTATATGTATCAATGAACCTTCTACTCCTGACAGCTAAATCATCATACAATAAACTGCAACCATTGCGAATTACTGTCAAATCAATTTCTGTATAAAGAACCTTTATATGGTCATATCCATATCATGGAAGACAACATATGTTAATAGCCATAAATTACTTATGCATTAAATTCTACTTATATGTCACTATAGACATAAACAACAACAACAACAGAATACAAAATGCATAGAATTCAGAAGGCCTGACGACATATGTGAAATGACACACTTTACAGAACAAAAATCACTCATCTGTTAATATTCCATTGCCTTCCGCCAAGACTTTAAATATCCCATAATTCTGACGCTAAAACCGTCTACTGCCGAAAGGTACTGGAACTAGACTCTTCCCGTCAATTCCTCGCTTCAGTAAGGTATGTGCTCGAGTACTGCATAGGAGCACATGATGATCGTAACAGGAACACAGGCAAACCCTCTTTTGCCTTGAGGTATACTTGCAAAATGACTGGTACAACTGCACATATCCTCGATCTTGTACACGCTATTCTTCCGACGTTGGATCACCTCATAAAATGCTGATAATTTCGCTGCACATCTGACAGCAAATGTAGACCACAGAGGTTGTTGTTTTCCACAGGCACGACACAGGACGTCAACCGACAGTGCTATAAAGCTGATTGTTACCACGAATAAGGCGTTTCCCAAATGCGCCACACATGTGGCCTACAAACCAGGTCACGGTTGAAGCACATGAGATTCAGGTCACGCATGAAGTGCTCTCAAAACGACTGTTGCGGGTGTCAGAACCCGAAAACAAGTCCACCAGATGATACAGATATGTGGACTGTATCGATAACAATATTATCTTTCCGTCTGTTAAATAATCTCTCAAGTTAGTTTCTGGTTAATTCCGGGCAAAGCGATACTGAGTACTGAGTATTGATACTGAGTAATGTGATATTGTCCAACTGTTGTTGTACGAGCCATGTACAACAGAACAAGCCACGCCCACAAAGGGCTAATTATAAAAAAGTCAAGTTCACCCAAACTCTTGTCACGCAAATTGTCAAATGAGTTCGTTCCAAATTGTACTGGAAACCACCACTGATACTCCCCGAATCTGATACTATTAAATTGTTTGATGATACTGGTCACTTGTTACGACGTGTAGAATATTGCAAGTGGGTGTGTGATAGGGTAGACACTCACACCACAAGGCACGTACATAAGAATCATGGACTGTGGTAAACGCCTGGTGACATTTAATGACGATTTATTAAGTCACAGCACGATCACGTTTACATTGATATACACACAGTCACATTACAAGTCATTGTAATACAATACTCTTCAACATTCATCAGCAGATCTATATCAAGGCCTAAAGTCCTCACGACTCATCTCTGCGCTATAACACTGCGCTATAATACTGCACCCAGCAGTTCACATAAATTATGGCCTAAAGTCCTCATGACTCACTTATAATACTGCACCCAGCAGTTCACATAAATTATGGCCTAAAGTCCTCATGACTCACTTATAATACTGCACCCAGCAGTTCACATAAATAATGGCCTAAAGTCCTCACGACTCATCTCTGCGCTAGACTTATGATACTGCACCATAATACGGCACCCAGCAGTTCACATAAATTATGGCCTAAAGTCCTCACGACTCACTTATAATACTGCACCCAGCAGTTCACATAAATAATGGCCTAAAGTCCTCACGACTCATCTCTGCGCTAGACTTATAATACTGCCCTATAATACTGCACCCAGCAGTTCACATAAATTATGGCCTAAAGTCCTCACGACTCATCTATAATAACTGCACCCAGCAGTTCACATAAATAATGGCCTAAAGTCCTCACGACTCATCTTATAATACTGCACCCAGCAGTTCACATAATGTCAGCGCTCTAACACCAGCTTCACCACAGCTTCATAAATACTTAATATGGCCTCATAAATACATAATATGGCCTGTCCCAATCCTGGACTCATAATAGCTTCCTCAAAAGCTTCAACAAATACATAATATGGCCTGTCCCAATCCTGGACTCATAATAGCTTCCTCAAAGCTTCACAAATACTTAATATGGCCTGTCCCAATCGTGGACTCATAATAGCTTCCTCAAAGCTTCACAAATACATAATATGGCCTATCCACACAGCAAAAACATTAAGTCGACATTATTCAAAGCACTACGTAGGCATACATCCTCGAAAAAAACACACAGACAGCGTTGACCACTCCCGGTCCAACGCTCCGAATCCCTACTCTCCTCTCCGGGATCACACACTCTAGTCCCGCCAAAAAACCCAAAAACGAGACTCCGCTGTTTTTGAACACAGCTCAAAAACAGTACAGAATAAATACATCTCAGCATTTGAGATAAAAGCGTTCGCACGCTTTCCTGTACTCTGTCACTCAAAATAAAAGGATATGTTTCTATTATAACGTTAAACAAACCTCAGCTTAATCAGGTATACAAGTATTGTAACTCATAATCTACTTTGCCCAAAAACATATTCCGAATTACTGCCCTTTCAAAGGATCATCTTGGAGGACAGCAGGGGCGTACGTATTTGGAACCCAGAGGAGATCCTTCCTTTTGGCACTCCATATAAAGCACATAGAAAAATATATTATGCTTGCTAGTAAATTTTTTAACAGTAGAGAACTATCATAATCATATCCAATGGAACCCCCCCCTCCCCCCCTGGCTGTAACCCAATCCACGCCATCCCCTCCGCACCCCTTAGTATGCAACTAAAGGGTGGTATCTCCAAGTTTTATCTGGTTAACATTTGCCATATTTATTCTCACAATCTTTGTCTTTTATCTGTGTCAGGACACTGTCTAGACGATGTCCCCAGTTGTCAAGAACTGTATAGTTATCAGGATATAAAAGATGTATCCTACTTGTCGGAGCAAATGTTATGGTGGGTGTCGGTTGTATGAAGATGGTGATCAACAATGGCTTGTACGAATTAACCCAACGCCACTGGTACAGTTCCATAACATTTATTAGACTGATAGATAAATCGTAGAAATCAATTACATGTAGCAAGCATACTGACTCACTTCCAGGCTGACATTGCCTGCAGGAAATAACTCTGAATTCTGGTGTTCACGAACTGACCTTACAAGAACACACACTAACAGTACACATAAAGTCCTTAGTGCGGCATACCTTCCTCGCACAATCATAATACCATCCAGGTGTGATCCACTTATTAATAATGGTTGGCGGCATTAATCATTGCCATCTAGATTCTCCCAGAATCTCATCCAGGAGGGAATTCAACAACGCCTGTATTATTGCAATACCGCTACAAAGCGGGAAACGCGTCGCCTTTCTTCCAGTAGCTCCAGGGGCGGACACTGCAATGCCCTATACATTTCTCCATGAATAGAATATAAATATGGTTCCAGCAGGAAAACTTTCTGGCGGTACGATAATCTTCGCCTGTACAATAGGTAGGACCTACACAATATATAATAAATATCTCCTCACGTGTTAGAAAAATCACATCTGTGTTTCTCCACAGTCACACAATACGAGCTCACAGCTCGGCTACTAATCACAGACTCGATCGTACAGCTCGGCTGCCAAACACAGACTGTCTCAGTCACCCCAGACTTGTATTCACTCAAACGCTCCTCTCTCCCAGCGCACGCACAAGTCAACACAACAATGCTGACCATCAGTTCCACATTTGATGACCTCATCAAAACTTTTCAGTTTCTTTTGAACTTCTGCATCTGGTAATGGTTATCAGTCAAAACTGCCATACCGTTGGCAACATCTAGGCCATGAAGCTGTTCTGTCAGAGTTCATTGAATTATTTGTGTGCTGGTTATTATTATTTTGATAATCTGGTCTGTAGCCAATAAGAAGAGAGACTGTGACAAGAGGTATCCCTGCCACACTGGGCCGGCCCTACGAATTTTACCGCCCCGTGCAATACCATACCTTGCCGCCCCAGCCCAACCTCAAATTAACGTTTGAAATTTTAAAAAACCATTATGTTAAACAAGCTTCAACATTAATTTCATGACCATTAGCCCAATTTTAAATAGTACCATTAATAATAATGTATTGATAAATTGATGAAAATACTGTATAGTCATAAAAAGAACCATTGACTTATTATAGAGACAATTATATTGAAATAAATGTAATTACCGGTACATTACTTACATATAGGGGATGTTCTTCTCATGTGGAACGATGAACAGTTTGAGTCACAAACACTTAAACCTATATTATGTACATTTTTATAGTTTTTAGCACTATTTTCACATTATTGAATTGATATTGTTTGAAGAATCTACTGCTTAAAAAGACACTTTTCTTGCTTTCATATTTGCTAAATCAGAAATAAGGTCTGCGTGGTCTAATTTTTTATCGATTTCATGTTCATTTGAAATCATGACAAGTCCTTCCAATCTAGTTTCGGCCATTGTTGAGCGTAAATAAGTTTTAATAAGCTTCAGTTTTGAAAAACTACGCTCACCACTTGCTACCGTTACAGGCAAAGTTAGTAATGTTCTTAAGGCTATAGCGACATTAGGTGCAATGTTATTTTCAATAGTATAACGAAGAACTTCAATTGGCGGTGAATTTTCTGGTACTAATTTGGATATTACTTTCAGTTCCATTCACATAGCTCAATGCATTTCTCAAAGTAGTTATGGCACTAGTCATTTCCATTTTTAATGCTGTTGGCAACAGTTTACTAGCAAAATACACCCTCAGACCTAAGGAGTCTTTTATATTTGGACATGCGCCCTAATATAACCGACTAGGTTGAACGGGACGCGCCTCGCCAAAACGAGGCAAAAGTTTTTACATTAAAAAAAAAAAAAGTTTACTAGCAACATTAATTTCGTTTAAAACATAGTGCCATATAACCAGACAACATAAAAATGTAAAATCTCTGAGCTTTAAGGCAAGGGTTTCAGCTTCATGTCTCGCCATTTTGTCTACTAACTCGTCTTCAGCAATTTCTATCAATGCATCATAAAATTCCTCAATATAATATCTTAAAGGACGAAATGGCCTCGATTCTAGATTCCCAGCGAGAGTTTTGTACTTAAGTGGATTGGGCGTTAGAGTTGTAATATGTTTCTTAAGGATTCCCCAACGCAGTGTTGATGCTATGAAAAACACATACAATGTCTGAACCGTTTCAAAAAATAAAACCCCTTCTCTAGATCACATCGCGGCATCATTGACCACCAAGTTGAGAGAATGAGAACAGCAAGGGATATAAAAAGCTCTCGTGTTCATACGTTGATGAACTCCTGAATATTTTCCTTTCATATTTGATCCATTGTCATACCCTGGCCACGCCATGATTGTGATTGAATATTCATGTCTGACAATTTTCTTAGAATGCATTCGGTTAACTCTGAGCCTGTAGTGGCTTATACGGCAATGACACCAAGAAAATGCTCATGAATGTTGATATCATCTGGATTCGTATTAACAAAATCTTACAATTTGTGTTAATTGTTCAATGTGACTTATATCGGGAGTACAGTCTGCAACTACGCTATAATATTTAGCTTTCTTCACCATAGAAATTATTTCTTTTTTATGGTTCCAGAGAGAAGAGCAATCAATTCATTTTGAATGTTTTTCCCAAGGTAATGTTGGGTCGATCCACGAGCTACTCTCATTAAATGTTCACACATAGCACTATCAAATCTGGCAATCAGTTAAACAAGCTTTAAAAAATTTCCATTGTTAGGGTCATATAATTTATCAGATGTTCCACAAAATGGCACGCATTGTTGGCTCAAGAACTGGACAATAGCAATTAGGCGTTCTATTATGCTCCTCCAGTGTCAAACTTCTCAATGTAATAACTTTTGTTGCTTTGAATCAATTGTCTGTACTGATTTAAGCCTGGATGATAAATCAGTCCACTTTGTATGGGACTCCAAGTGGTTTTTAGATTTTTCATGTTCATTAAGATACACATACAAATGACCCCAATCGTTATAGCCATCAGTAGTGAGGGACATTTTATTACAGGACAACAACTTACAGCAGAAACAAAATACAGAATCTTTTACCTTTTTTACACTAACCAAGATCGATCTAGGCAGAAATATGTCTCCGACTATATACGGAAAAGACGATGGTCATATATCGGTCATGTCCTACGAATGCAAAACAACAGAATACCACTACAGGCGCTCACTTGGGTTCCTGAGGGTAAGAGGAAAAAAGGAAGACCAAAAGAAACACTCAGAAGAACAATAATAAGAGAAGGAAGAACGTTGGGCCTAAATAATGTGCAAGTGCTAAGAGGAGTGGCGTCACAACGAACAACCTGGAGAGCACTGGTTTCTGCCTTATGCGCCGTGTTTGGTGCTTAAAGAATTTATTATTATTATTATTAAGATCGATTAATATGTTCTCCATTGCTTAGCTCCCTAGAGTAAAAATTTAGTGAAAATTTCTGACCATTAGAGCTGCACGGAAAAACGAAATCATTTTTTTGGTCTCTCTTGCGGGCCTTTTTTTTACAATTTCCAGTCTTTCGGTATCCTTTAAAGAAGGATTCCATCTTGCCGGATCAATGCACCTCTCAAGTTCATCACTTAAATCTCTGGAATTGGAAACAGCCAAATCAGTCTCATTTACGACATTGTTAGTAATATCAACGTTACTGGGGTCCGAGTTAGAAGTACTTGTCATGAGCTAAGAATCATTTGTTTCGGTACATTTGCTTATTTTCTTCTGTCCTACATCAGCTGTTTCAGTTTTTAGATATTTATGTTAAAGCCCCGCTATGTTTTTGAATATCGAGTTCTTTTTCCAGTTTCCGATATTCGGCACCTGATAGTTTTTTTTCTTTTATCGGACATTATATCTATTTAAATATTAAAACTGTTTTAAATAAACCCTACAATAAAATGTTTTATTTAGTAATGAATGGAGGCTGAAGCTCTGTACTAATTTCCATAAAACGTTTAAAAAACGTATTTATCACTGTAACACATAGCACACTAACACTGAGCAAAATCAACTTCCTTGAATACACACTCGAAAACAACTGAAACATTCGAGCCGCCGACATAGAACGGTCGATAAAATAAATCAATACTTAAGTAGCCTATGATTGGCAAATCTGGGTCACGCGAGATTGTCATTGGCTGAATTGAATAAGCTGCACCATATTAAGAAGCGTAGGAAACTGCTCACTGAACTGACTGGGAATCCGTATATATCACGTGATCTCTGGTCACATGAAAACATTCTCCCAGGGATGTACAAAGGCATCTCAAGGTGGAATATTTTGCGGGATTGTAAAAATAAGTTAAAAAAATTTTTGCCGCCCACCAAAGCTTGCCGCCCCGTGCAAATGCACGTGTTGCACCGTCGGTTGAGCCGGCCCTGCAGTGCCACACTCCAGTTCTTATTGTAATGGGGCCTGTAGGATGTCCATCATGAAAAAAATTTGCACTTCATGCTTTCTATTTATTTATTTATTTTTATTTATTAGGTTAGTGAACTTGAGAGGAACTTTATAGTTATAATGCATCATCCATTTCCATTTTCTATCACAAAGTTCATTGTCTTTTTCATAGTCATCAAATGTAATGTAAAAAGGTGAGTTCAGGCGAAGCTTTGTTTAGTTATTATATACAGTGCTGGTACAACAAAAAACCAGACCACAAGATCTTTTATTTTTGGATATGTGTCCTAATACAACCAACGGACCTTGCATCTAGTCTGAACATGACCCGCCTCGCCAAAGCAAGGCAAAACTTAAAAAAAGAAAGTTACAGTGTGGCCATCTGGTCTCTATGGATTTTATCTGTTAGAAACTACTTTTTTCTCTCAACATGTGTGTCAATTACCTCTTTTTATCTATAAGAACGGTTCTGTTAAATATATTCTCTGGCACCAGTTGTGACATTATTCCTCTGAAATTTCTTCACTCTTACAATTCTCTCTTCAGTTACAACATAGAATTAAACCTGCAAGAGCTTGATATCGTGTGAGGTTGAAGAGCTAAGGGGGTCAAAAAGCAGGAAAACAAGATTAAGTTTCTAATATTTTTTTTTTTTAAGTACTGTTAAGTTTGTGTTCCTACATTTTAATAATATTACTCTAGATATGGTATTAGTTTTTTTTAAATAAACCTTCACTTCAGTTGACCTCAGGGTCAGTGATAAAGGTAACAGAATACTCTCCACTCTAGTCTTGCTTTGATAGTGCACTTCATCACACTAAACCCCTCCACCTCCTCCATTTCTTGATATTTCCCTCTCATTTACATGACTCTCATGCTGTTGCATGTTTTTGCTCACAGAGTTATTACATTTTGCACATTTAATATTAGTTATGTGTGTGTGTATATACACACACATATATATATATATATAAATATATACTGAAGCACATTAAAAACGCACCACCTATATAATCCAAGAACAGAGTGTGAAATGTAAATATAAGTGTGTACAAGTTTACATATTTGGAATCTTTATTCATTTTCCTATGAATCCATGCTGGTCATTAATTTGTACATTTGATTGTTATGAAATTCATTGCATTCTGTGCAGGCAAGGGAGAAAACCAAAAATACAAAAAAATGCACGTGCGTTATCCTGCTGGAGAAGCTGCAAGTCTGGATAAATTGTGAACGCAGGAGCAGCCAGTGCATCCAGAACCTCATCTCGATATGTCACAGCATTAACATTTCCACAGAAGACGTGAAGAGGCAAGCGATGGTGAAAACTGAATCCTCCCCAAATGTGAATACTGCCACCTCGAAATCGGTTGACACAGCAATCTGCAAAGCGCTCTTCACACCGTCGCTAAATCCGCATACGTCCATCTGCAAAGGATATGTTGAATCTGTTCTCTTCTGTGAATAGGACAGCATTCCACTGCAGTCTAGTCCATCTGATATGTTGCTCTGCCCATTGCAGGCGCTGCTAACGATGTCTGTGAGTCAAGTTTGGCCCAACATAAGGTCGTCTTGCAGTAAGGCCGGTATCTCTGAGTCGTCGTATGACTGTCATTTGAGAGACTTGCCCATGTCTACCCACTATTGCTCTTGCTGTTTGACTTGCCGGGAGAGTCAATTCCTTAGGTGACTCAGCACAATATGACGATCTTGCGCAGGGGTAGTAACTCGTGGTTGGCCACTCCGAAGTCTATCCCGGGCACTGCCAGTGGATCCGTAACGTTCATTGAGACGTACAATAGTGCTGTGGTGGCAATTCATCCTTCTGGCAATGGCCCGCGAGCTCATTCCGGTCTCCAGCATACCAATGGCTCGTTGGCGGTCGTTTTCAGATAGTCGTGGCATTTCAAGCACATGTACTGGGTGTTTTGTCTCAACGGCCTTTTTATACCGAGTATACTGCCACAACGCGTACACATTTTCAGGGTCATAGCTGTTGAGAATCGTGTTGCACGTGTAACTTTCATCGTTTTCATGTAGTCTGTACACACACCCATGGGTTGAATCTTGCACTTTCCATTCCAGCAGCCATTCGCTCTCTACCTCATGGCAAACACGGGGAAAATCCATTCCCACACTTTTTTTTTGCCAGCTTCTCGGCATCAGTATATATAATAGTGGTGCGTTTTTAATGTGCTTCAGTATATATATATTGCAATAGCTTGGACAGCTTCAATATTAAAAACACATTGCTACAGGAACCACTGCTCCAAGAGCGCATGAATACATAAATGCTTTGGTGCAGACCTACCAGAAGTAAGTCAGCTGTAGTGTTGGCTACATGTTCCAAAGGAAGCAAGAAGGAAATATATATCCTACTTATTACATATGCTATTGTGCTTTCTGTTATTCAAGTTTTGTATGTATACATTTGTAAATGCCAATAGTTTGTGTGGTTTTAATGTACCTCTATAATATACTTGCACCATACATACTTGATCATGCATATGAAACTATGTTGTACTGTGACACCTGCCTTAATTTTACACTTTTCCAGTGTTATTTAAAATATATTTCTATTTGATGATTAAACTTAAATCTATTACGTAAAGTTTTATTCGGTCAGTTTATAACATTTTTCGATCTGTAACTGACGCCCTTGTTGTTTTTTCCTACAAACTGCCGAGCTTTCTGTCCTTCATACACAATCATTTTCCTTTCTCTTCTTAATCTTATTTGATCTCTTTCTATAAAATATTTTTAGGTCTGCATTTGTGCTGTGTTGTCATCTGTTTGTTAATACCCATATATTTGTTATAATCATCTTTTTCTGCCTCTCTCTCTCTCTCTCTCTCTCTCTCTCTCTCTCTCTCTCTCTCTCTCTCTCTCTCTCTCTCTCTCTTTTTCTTGCTCACAATTATTCTCTTCATATTATTGTATGATAGAAATTATGTCACTTTTATAATATCATTTTTTTCTACTTTTAGAGTGTCAGTCTATGTGTGGAGGTAATATTTAGAAGAGCAGAGAAACAGGGCAGGTCTCCATATCAATAGGAATAATGAGGGAATTAAAGAAGAAACTGCAAGAAAACTTTGATTTAGTTAAATATATCAATTTTTAAATGTTTATATTTTGTGCAACTATAGATTATCTAGTATCAAGTGATTTAGGATATATTTGTAAAATGTAATCTTATCTACATACATTTATTATAAACTTGTCAGCACTGACATTTTCAGAGCAGTCAATATGAATCCAGTTGTGAAATTCAATTTTACGGAAGTAGACATCTCAAGCATACTGATTTCAAACACGCATAACTTTCCACTGAAATGTTCCATTGTAATGATTTTTTCCCCACTGTTATGAAAAGTTATTGATAAATGTTTCTTGTGATAACTTTATATTAGTATTTGAAAATGCTGACATATCAATTTTGTGAGATTTTGTCACATGTTGTCAAAATACAATCACAGTAGGAACACAAGCCTTTCTACACTAGAACACCAAGATATAGGACGTGAAGTAAGACTAGACCATGGCTGAAGTATAGATGGCAAGTGGCTCAACTCTCACAAACTACTTGAGAAAACATGAAATGGTTCATCAATGGTTGATGGCAAAAAGTTCAAAAAAAAAAAAGAATTAAAAAAATACATGGATTGATGTTATTATTGCAGGCACTTGTTCTTACTCTCCATTCACAAGCAGAGTTATCCTTTCTAAGTGTGTGTGTGTTCTAAACATTCCTTTCTCATGTGATCTACCTGATACGTAACTCCATATCTATACTCCACATTGGTTTCTACATAAAAGGTATATAGGTTCTTGTTTTTTTAATCCGTTATTTGTTATGTTTAGATCCTGCATCACAAGGCTATCAGACCAGTCCTGGGTTAAATGTGGGAGCTGTTGTTGGAGGCATTGTTGCTGGCATAGTAGTTGTTGTTGCAGTTATTTTGATTCTCATTTTTCTTAAGAGGAAAGGTATGAGTACAATAAAAGTGTTAGTTTAGTATGTCTGTACAAATGTAAGTGTTGTAATTAACAGTTGATGTAAAATTGAGGAGATGGATGTGTGGGTAAAAGTGTGTGTTCATACTAGTTGTTGATAAATGTATATAAGGTAGGGAGTTGCTGACTGTTTTTGCATTTATTAGTGAAACATTAATTGAAAAACAGTATGAGACAAATTAGAAACTGTGTGCATAAAGCTATGTGTCTGAAAAGATTTACATTTATGGAAGATTCTACTAATTTGCAAAAGGATGAAGTGTAAGAGTTATGTCAGAAAAAATAGAATTTTAAACTGGTTGAAGAGCAAAGCTTGTTCAAAGGATAAAATAATATATACATGGCATAAATTAGTGACTACAACAACACTGAATGTACCAATGACTGGCTTATGTGCAAATGCACTAATGTTGTAAAGTACTACTGAATGTCTCTAAGTGCTGCTGCTTGTCTCTAAGTGCAAGCACTGCTGAACGTCTCTTGTGTTTGGAAGGAAATCTCTATAGACCTTCATGTTTAGTATTTTCTAGAATAATGTTTTTTGGTAGCTCTTGTCATACAAGGAGCCGCGGTAGCATAGTGGTTAGTGCACTGGCTTCCTAGCGCAGGGGTCTATGGTTCGATCCCCAAATGAGGTGGGAATGTTTTAGGCCACAAACGGCTCCTGGGTCGACCCAGCCCCAAATGGGTACCAGAGCAACTCTGGGAAGGTTAAGGCGGCCGGCGTGATGCCGACAACATCACCCCTAGTTTGCCGACGGTCAAGATAATATGGGCCTAACACCATATTCCCAATATGCCTCAATGGGCGTGTAATGGGTTCCTTTACTTTTACCTTTTGTCATACAAACTGAAATAATATTCGAAGACAATAAACATGCTTATTATGTTATGTTCATGATACATCTAATAACTATCATTGCCAAAAATTAATAATACTGTCATTCCCCAACTCTAAAGTTATGAACATGGTTCTTCTAAAGTGGTCAGTGAGGGCCTAAGATCATTGCACAAGTTTTGCACATCTGCTGCGGGCAGAAATGGTTCATAAGCAGGTATCTGTAACCTCCACAGGCATTGAATGTTCATGGTACTTGCAGCTCAGCTGAGTTGCCTAAAAATTGTCAGGGCCCACTTGAGCTGAATTTGAAACTAGTATTAAACCTTCCTTAAAAGAACTTCATGGCATTAACAGTAAACAAAATGTGTAGAATGTGAGACTAAAATTAAGTTGAAGAAAATGTTATTTGATGTTTTCAGCTTTTGACTTTATGTAAGACAGATGATCATCTATGATTTCCTACATTTCAGGACTCCTGAACAGAGGAGTTAAAGACATAAATGCAGACAGTAGCATGTAAGTATTTTTGAAGCAAGAAAGGTCTTTTAGCTTATCTTTAATAATTTTAATATAAAATTTGTCAGGCTGCTTGTGTTTTTCTTTCTGTTTATCTCATTCTTAATTGCCATTGTCACGGACCAAATGTAACATATGCCCCAAGTTATTTAAACTTAGCTTTTTGTCCTCAAATTGGGATATGATAATTCGTGGGTGATCACTACCAACACAGCCTCACTAGCGACACTCATTCATAAACTCAACAGAAGTCTATTGGACAGTCCTATGTACCTCGGACATATTTATTTCACCAATACAGAATCCTGAACATCGGTAACATCATGTATGGCTAACATGTGAATAACAAGCAGTTGGCACCTAACAATAGCTTCAGACACACCTCATGCTACACCACTCATCGTAACGTGGTGTGACGGTATTGCCTCCCCTGCTTTGCAGTAGTGGTCCAACAGTGGCCGAAACTCAAGAGCATCTATTATAGGCTTCAATGGAGTCTATTTTTACACAAGATTACTCTTGGCAGAAATGTCGATAGAAGAGTAGTAAAGCTTCTATCACAAGGGAGTCTTCATAAGATATTCAGATAAGTGAAAACAATGCTGGCTGTCGCTGAGCACGTTAATTCTATAATCTGCCGACACTTTTATGAAGAATTTAACAATGGTTATTCTAGCTTGTTAAGCCCCCTGATTTAATCAGTGGAATTATTATAGTGTATATATATATAGCTCTGTTTAGAGTGTGTGTTTAGTAACTTTGACTGAGACAAACATGTAATACATTTAAAAGGATTGAATCGAAGGTAAATTTGTAACATTACAAATAACAAAATTTAATAATTACTTTAGATTTTAACAGAAAATAATTTGAATATTTATGGAAAGAATTTCTTCACTTGGATGGGATTTAACTGAATAAAGCAGGTCACCTTTGGCAGTGGATATTTTCACTTATCTGCCAATGGTAGTTTCTTCTCCTGCTGGGTCAATTCTTTCACTCTGCTCTCGCTCGTCTCTGTCAAAGTTCAGGCGCCGAACGTTCCCAGAACGTCAAGGAATAACGGCCAAGTTGGTTCTGCGTCTGTCTATAAGACCCTCTTATGATGGCGTCTCTCACAATGTCAGTCCACTTCTGCCTTCACATGGTTCCAGAGATAGTACTTTCTGCTGGTACCACCAGTAACTGGTAACAGAAATAGAAACGAAACGCTCTTCTGAGTATGGCGTTTTCCGACACAGTTATGTGCCCCCCTCTTCTATTCTACCATCCCATGTCAGAATTTACCCTTGATGAGAATGAAATTTAATCCCTCGGGATAAAACTTCCTTTACATTTAAACTAAATAGCTTTAGCTTTATATTACATTTAAATGAAAAGGTTAAACGTTCAGATATAATATGTTTTACATTTACATCTCTGTCAAGAACACTTATCGTGGATAACACTCCACTGGTTCCACCACTGTAGTGTGGATTTATAACAATACAGAAAGGCTCGTCTGACAACACAACAATAGCTGACAATAAGCAATAAACACCTTTCAGAGGTGTGGTGGGTTTGATGTTAATACAGTTTGTTGTTAAGAAATCTTAGTGTACTGAATGAGGTCAGCTGTGAAGGTCCCTGAATATAATAAATATTAGAGTAAATTTCCAGGGCACCTTTCTACTACCACCACTATGATCTCATTCAGACTTATTCTAGATAGAATTTAAGATGACTACGTTTGGTGTCTAGGGTTATGAAATGTTAGTGTAAGGTTGCATTAACCAACTAAACATATAAACAATTACATAAATTATTTTATTATCTAATACAACACCACAGTACCACGACAATCACATACAAACTACACTTTAAAAGACTATCTTTAGTAAGTCAGTGGTTGAAAGTTTGATAAAGTTAATGTTTTTCAATTTATTGTCCTGAATCTGATTTATTTGGAATCAGGACTGACAATCAAAAGTGAAATCATAGAAATTAATTACATCAATCAATTTACACAATGGGTCTTCTGACCATAATACACATATTATTATATAAGGGTGTAGTTGTATTGTCTAACTGAGGTGACTTCTAGTATACACTGGTTGATTGTTTACTATCATCATCTCTGCATGTTGTTTGTAAGTTTTTATGGACACTGATGGAATGTTTATATCACTATTCTCAGTCTCTTATTTTTAATATAATGTTAGTTGAGCGATCAGGTGTCGAACATGCACCTATCTTTGTAATATGATGTAGGACTCTTTCTGCACTTCGCTGAACGACAACCTTCAGCTCCCACTTCTTCAAGAATGATGGTGGTTTACAGTTGTCTCCGAAAAAGGCAAGACTGTGGCATGAATATATCGGCCCACTGTAGTCTGGCACCAGTTATTGACAGCAACCACAACCCTCTGAAATCAGAAGGATATGCCTCCTTCGTAATCAACAGCCTACACTAATATTTAACAACCGGTACAGGCACATTACAAACAAACATGCAAGATCAGCTCTTTACGACAATCCCTTTCACCAGTTTCTTTTGATGTGACCAGGTATACCAGTATTCATCTCCCCTAATAGTTACAACGCCTCTGCAATTCCAGCAATAATCTGTTGTCCATACAATAGGATAGGTATTATGCTCCTGATGATAATCCTATATAATTTAGTTGGTCTACACCTCTCTGATAGTCTTTCATATGCTGGATCAATCTCTAGACTCTGTTTTGAGTCTGCCATAGACTCACTTACTTACATTCGTATGTTCGTATCTCACATTCAAATTTTAATTTAAATAAAATGTTAAGAAAATCAATCTTACCACAGATGCAAGGAAATAACACAAGTAAACGATGACTAGGCAATAGAATATGGTACATTTTCGATCTGCCCTATGTCCAGGCTTTTCCTATGTTAGAAAATTTCTCCGCCTGCTCTCATCGATCTTGCTTTACACAAAATTTACTTGAAATGGCAGTGAACAGTCCCCGTTTAGTACCAGTATCTACTGCTTTGTCCAATGGGACCATGTTTACATTTATTTTTGAATCTATCGTTTCAAATAACAAATCTAATATGTTTCCAAGGCAAATATATTTTTAGTTTTAGGTCAACCAATCATACTTCGCATTCCTTCAAAATCCACCCAATCAAATATCCCGTACCTTTTAACCTCATTTACCCAAAGTCGTTTTTTCAAAACATGCCATAAAAAATATAAGCAGGCATGATCTTTACTTGACAGTCTGGTCGGATCCACTATAGTATTATGGCTATAATTAGTTAATTAATGGACTATTTGCGTAACTATTACCATATTCTTTGTCAACAAGTCCTAAGGTACACGAATATACAATTTATATGGGACTAGTTGGCTTGGTTCAGAAGTACACAGTTTTTTTTTTCTATGTTAGTGTTTTTTATTTTTAGTCTACTACACGTTCAATTCTTTTCCATGTGCTGTCTTCTCTATTTACGTGATAATTACGTCCTTTGAAATAAGAGCTAAGGTTTCTATATTGTTATATATTAATTTATATATTGTATTTAGAAATTCACTACAAGAGGAACTTCCCTTTAATCAATATTCACACTACAACAAGGCCTCACACGGCCAATAAGCACATCAAATACAATAATGACATACGACTATAAACTTGCCTTAGGAGCTTAAGCTGTCAGCACCATCCATAACAGTATGACTTATAGTGAAAACACTGCAATGAATATCGCTCAGCTTGAGCTGCAAAACTATGACAATGATATACTCAAATCATTGACTACTTATAATCTACGGCCTGAAGATAATATCTACTAGATACTACACTGCTCTAGAATTACCACATAATAGTCAACCAGACCGAAAAATGGCAAGCTCTCACTAATAGTCCACACTTTTAAACACAGCAAACTTGCTGGTCAATGGAAAAATATACGTCTTCTCTGGACCGAGGCTAGAATCTCTATTACTAAAATTGCGCCTTTCCCCCGATTTCTGGTGGTCACATGACACACCAGTTCGGCTAGACCCGGCGTCGCCCGGCCAACTTTCCGCCGCGCACAATACATACGATGCACTGCGGAAAAGCACTGTGACATCCACCCCCCCCCCCCCCCCCCTTCCCCCCACCTTAAGAAAAAAAACGAAGTTTTCTTCCATCCGGAGGAAGCTTCAACTGAACCCCTGTAGGAGTCTGGACGGACATATGCCACTACCAGTATATCCTCATATGAACAGAGAGTGCCATAGTTTTCCACTATCATTGTCAATACTGCATTCTCCAACCATCCAAACACTAGACAAAATAAGTATAAATCTTCTTCTTTTTCAATGTACGGTGCTCAGTGGCATAGGAGATCGTGCCTCTCCACAACTTCGTATCTCCAGTACAATTTATCTATTCTGCTGTTGACTTCCAACTGTGCCACAATGTCAAACTGTACTCATTTGTTTGCTCTCTTTGTCTTCCCCTATCTCTTTTTCCTTCAATCTTACCTGTTGTTACGATATATTCCAGTTTTCCTCTGCTCATAACATACTCAAAAAAGTGAATTGCTTCTTTCTAACTTGTGAAATAGGTTTCCTTTGTGCATTGGCCTCTTTCAGGACAACCTCATTACTCTTTTTTGCTGTCTATGGTATTTTTAACATTCTTCTTGTAAAACCACATCTCTGTTGCCTCTAGTGCCTTCCCTATTTGTTTACTAATTGTCGACGACATACTCCCATATGTCAGGAGCGGTTCTATATAACAATGAAGAACTCTCTTTCTAACTCACTAATGACAAAGAGTTGTTATATAAAATACTTTTCATTTTAAAGAATGCTGCTTGTCCCTGAGCTATTCTGCTCTTCACTTCTGAGATGCATCTTCTATACATCTTCTATACCTGGACCCAGGTATTTGAATTTATCGACTTGTTTTAAAACAGTTCCTTTTACTTTGATAGTGCATTCTGGAGAAGCCCTTTTCTATGAGATAACTATTACTTCTGTTTTTTTGCTATTAAGGCTAAGGCCTTTATTTTCACTTTCTATCAAAATTGTACGGTATCAACCTATTTCTGCAGCTCCTTTTCACTTTTTGCTATTAAGACTGTATCATCAGTATATCTCAAGTTGTTTATGTTATGTCCCCCAAAGGATGTTCCTGATATGTCCTCCAGTTCTTTATTATCCTCAAGTCTTTACCATCAATGTTGATGCTTTCTAACATTTTGATAATTTCCTCATGTTTTGCTTTGTCAAATGCCTTAGTATAATCTATAAAGCACACACACACACACACATATATAATATATAATATATATATATATATATATATATATATATATATATATATATATATATATATATATATATATATATATATATATATATATATATATATATATATATATATATATATATATATATGTATATATTTGTATACACACACATACACTAATATTAAATGTGCAAAATGTAATAACTCTGTGAGCAAAAACATGCAACAGCATGAGAGTGATGTGAATGAGAGGGAAATATCAAGAAATGGAGGAGGTGGATGGGTTTAGTGTGATGAAGTGCACTATCAAAGAAGGTTTAGAGTGGAGAGTACAGTATTCTGTTACCTTTATCACTGACCCTAAGGTCAACTGAAGTGAAGGTATATTAAAAAAAACTAATACCATATCTACAGCAATATTATCAAAATGTAGGAACACAAACTTAACAATACTTTAAAAAAAAAAATTTGAGACTTAATCTTGTTTTCCTGCTTTTTGACCCCCTTAGCTCTTCAACCTCACATGATATCAAGCTCTTGCAGGTTTAATTCTATGTTGTAACTGAAGAGAGAATTGTAAGAGTGCAGAAATTTCAGAGGAATAATGTCACAACTGGTGCCAGAGAATATATTTAACAGAACCGTTCTTATAGATAAAAAGAGGTAATTGACACACATGTTGAGAGAAAAAAGTAGTTTCTAACAGATAAAATCCATAGAGACCAGATGGCCACACTGTAACCTTTTTTTTTAAGTTTTGCTTTGCTTTGGCGAGGCGGGTCATGTTCAGCCTAGATGCAAGGTCCATCAGTTGTATTAGGGCACATATCCAAAAATAAAAGGTTCTTGTGGTCTGGTTTTTTGTTATACCAGCACTGTATATAATAACTAAACAAAGCTTCGCCTGAACTCACCTTTTTACATTACATTTGATGACTATGAAAAAGACAATAAACATTTTGATAGAAAATGGAAATGGATGATGCATTATAACTATAAAGTTCCCCTCAAGTTCACTAACCTAATAAATTAAAAAATAAATAAATAGAAAGCATGAAGTGCATTTTTTTTTCATGATGGACATCCTACAGGCCCCATTACAATAAGAACACTTATCGTGGATAACACTTCACTGGTTCCACCACTGTAGTGTGGATTTATAACAATACAGAAAGGCTCGTCTGACAACACAGCAATGGCTGAAAATAAGCAATAAACACCTTTTCACATGAATTTTCCTTTAATCAATATTCACACTACAACAAGGCCTCACACGACCAATAAGCACATCAAATACAATAATGACATACCACTATAAACCTGCCTTAGGAGCTTAAGCTGTCAGCACCATCCATAACAGTATGACTTATAGTGAAACACTGCAATGAATATCGCTCAGCTTGAGCTGCAAAACTACGACAATGATATACTCAAATCATTGACTACTTATAATCTACGGCCTGAAGATAATATCCACTAGACACTATACTGCTCTAGAATTACCACATAATAGTCAACCAGACCGAAATATGGCAAGCTCTCACTAATAGTCCACACTTTTAACCACACAGCAAACTTGCTGGCCAATGGAAAAATATACGTCCTCTCGGGACCGAGGCTAGAATCTCTATGACTAAAATTGCGCCTTTCCCCCCAACTTCCGGTGGTCACATGACACACCAGTTCGGCTAGACCCGGCGTCGCCCGGCCAACTTTCCGCCGCGCACAATACATACGATGCACTGCGGAAAAGCACTGTGACATCCATTTCCCCCCCCCTCCCCCCTTAAGAAAGAAAACAAAGTTTTCTTCCATCCGGAGGAAGCTTCGCCTGAACTCCCGTAGAAGTCTGGACGGACATATGCCACTACCAGTATATCCTCATATGAACAGAGAGTGCCATAGTTTTCCACTATCATTGTCAATACTGCATTCTCCAACCATCCAAACACTAGACAAAATAAGTATAAATCTTCTTCTTTTTCAATGTACGGTGCTCAGTGGCATAGGAGATCGTGCCTCTCCACAACTTCGTATCTCCAGTACAATTTATCTATTCTGCTGTTGACTTCCAACTGTGCCACAATGTCAAACTGTACTCATTTGTTTGCTCTCTTTGTCTTCCCCTATCTCTTTTTCCTTCAATCTTACCTGTTGTTACGATATATTCCAGTTTTCCTCTGCTCATAACATACCCAAAAAAGTGAATTGCTTCTTTCTAACTTGCGAAATAGGTTTCCTTTGTGCATTGGCCTCTTTCAGGACAACCTCATTACTCCATTTTGCTGTCCATGGTATTTTTAACATTCTTCTTGTAAAACCACATCTCTGTAGCCTCTAATGCCTTCCCTATTTGTTTACTAATTGTCGACGACATACTCCCATATGTCAGGAGCGGTTCTATATAACAATGAAGAACTCTCTTTCTAACTCACTAATGACAAAGAATTGTTGTATAAAATACTTTTCATTTTAAAGAATGCTGCTTGTCCCTGAGCTATTCTGCTCTTCACTTCTGAGATGCATCTTCTATACATCTTCTATACTAAGGACCCTTTATTTTGAACTTTCTATCAAAACATTGACGGTATCAACCTATTTTGCAGCTCCTTTTTCGATTTTTTTGCTATTAAGACTGATAATCAACAGTATATATCTCTAGTTGTTTTATGTTATGTCCCCCAAAGGATGAAAAAACTGATATGTCCTCCGTTCTTTTATTATCCTCAAGTCTTTACCATCAATGTTGATGCTTTCTAACATTTTGATACGTATTTCCTCATGTTTTGCTTTGTCATATGCTTAGTTATAATTCTATTAAAGCGACACACACACACACATATATATTTAGTTATATATATACTCCTATGATTCTATATATATATATATATATATACCTGATATATACGCACCATATATCGATATATATATATATTATAACGATATATATATATATATATACTATAGTATATATTTGTATACAACACACATACACTAATATTAAATGTGCATAAACCCAGTAATAACTCTTGTGAGCAAACAACTGCAACAGCAGGAGAGTGATGTGACTGAGAGGGAAATAACAGAAATGGAGGAGGTGGAGGGTTTACGTGTGATGAAGTGCACTATCATAGAAGGTTTAGATGTAATTAGGAGACTAAAAACGTACCGAAAAAACCGAAAAAACTGAAAAACCCCAAAGGTCAAACTGAAGTGAAGCCATATTACACCGCAACGACAACGTGTAAATACACAATATATCGCAGGAGCGAAACCGAATAAAATTATCAGAAAATGTAGAAGAACACAAAACTAAAAGATACACACCCGAATTACCAGAAAAAAAGAAAAAACGAAAAACAAAGAAAAAACAAAATCAAAAAATGTTTCCATCGAAAAAACCAACAGACTCACTTACCCCTCGTTGCTCGTCAACTCCAAACACCGTGGATATCTAAAGCTCTTGAAAAGTTTAATTCTACGTTTAAAACTGTAGAGAGCTAAGTAATAACACTATAAACCAACCAAAACCCAGTAAAAAGAAATATATGTCACAATACTGACAACAACATAAGACACAAAGATATAACTAACAGAACTAAATCAGAAAGCAGAAACTCCCAAAACCCAGAACCTCAGAGTCCTACCCCCCACTCCCGAAGGTAATAAAACACCACAAGTTGAAAGACGACACTAACACCGTACGTTTCAAACAAAGATAAAAAACAACGAGAACACACACCAGAGACGTGTAAAAAAAACACCTAAAAAACCTTTTCCCGGAAATTTCCTACTTAACTTTGGCGAAGAACCAGGACATGTTCAAAGAGCCACAGAGGCTTACATATCCGAATACGAAAAATAACCGTATTACGAAGCACATACCAATCACATCCATATCTAACAAACAATCTTAACAAACTGAAAGAAACCAAAAAAACAATACAAAAAAAGAAATATATACGACCGAACACCCCTCAATACCCGACAAAGCTAAAAAAAACGACGACTGAACTCTCCTTTTTAATTACATTTGATGACTATGACATCCAACCCCCACTTTTGCACAAACCTGAAAATCGGAAGCAAGTTGATTGCAACTTATAAACTATAATTTCACCCACCAGTTCAACTAACATTAACGCATTATACCTCCCCTAGAAGCATGACACCCCCACTTCCTTTTTTTCATGAATTGGAACATCACTACAGGCCCCCATTACCCAAGAACAACTGAAACGTGGAAACCACAAAACAACAACTGGTTCCACCCCCGTAGTGTGGATTTATAACAATACAGATAAGGCCTCATCTGACACTCAGCGAATGGCTGACAAATAACGCAATAAACACCTTTCGAATGAAATTTACCCGTCAGTACCATAGATTCTACACTGACAACCAAGGCTCAACGACTGGCCAATAAGCACATTCAAAGAACAAATAACGTGCGACATACACCACTATAATCCTGTCCTTACGAGCTTACGCTGTCAAGAAACCATCATAACTGTATGACTATACGACCTGACAGACTGCCATGAATATCGCTCGCTTGAGCTGCAAAACTACGGACAATGATATACTCAGAATCATTGAACTACGTATACCCTGGGGCGTGCTTAAAAAAGAAAGATACCACTAGACACAACACTGCAGCTAGATTTACCAACGATAATAGTCAACCAGACCGACATATGGGCTAGCACCTAAACTAACAGTCCCGACCTTTTAACCGTACATATGCAAAACTGGTGGCCGAAATGGAATAATTATAGAAAAAAAAAAGAAAGAAGAGCTAGAATAAAACAATGACGTAAAATTGCAGACCGTTCCCCCCAACTTCCGGACGTCACATGACACATAGTAAATCGGCTAGGACCCGGCGTCGACTGAGCAACAAAAGAAAACGCAACAATACCATACGAGGCACAATGCGGAAAGACTGTGACATCCATTTCCGAATCCCCCGTCCACTTAAGAGACAACATAGTTTTCTTCCGATCCGGACGTAAGCCGATATCCCCTGAACTCCGTAGAAGTCTGGACGGGAGCATATTGGCCATACAGTATATCCCCATATGAAGCAGAGAGGTGCCAGAGTTTTCACTGATCATAGTCAATAACCCCGTACTCGCAATTACATCGAAAAACTCAGACAAAACCAAGTATCCATCTTCTTCTTTTTCAAAGTTCGAAAGACCCAAAGAGAAGTAGGAGATAACGATGCTACTCACAACCTTGAAAAATCTCTGTACAATTTAATCTATTCTGCTGTTGGACTTCACAACGGTAAGACCAACAATGTCAAAACTGAAACTCATTTTGTTTGCTCTCTTTGTCTTCCCTATCTCTTTATCCTTCAGATCTTACCTGTTGTTACGATATATTCGACAGTTTGTCACTCTGTCTTTAAACATACCCCAAAAAAAGTGACTTGCTTCTTTTAACTTGCGAAATAGGTTTCTTTGTGCATTTGGCCTCTTTAACGAACAACCTTCATTACTCATTTGGTTCCTTGGATATTTTGAACATTCTTCTTGAAAAACAACGATCTAACTGTAGCCGCGAATGCACAGTTAGACCGCGATTAGTTGACTAAAAGTATTCGAAATACTCAGATACGGAATAAAAGACAACGACTATATTAAAAGAAGAACTCTCCTTTTAAAAGCAACTTAAAAGAGACATAACAGAATTTGTTGTTATAACACGAAAACCTTTTCATATCGAAAGAATATGGCTATAACGTCCCAACGAATCTCAAGTTGTTTATGTTATGTCCCCCAAAGGATTTTCCTGATATGTCCTCCAGTTTCTTTATTATACCTCAAGTCTTTACCATCAATGTTGATGCTCTCTAACATTTTGATAATTTCCTCTTTGTTTTGCTTTGTCCAAATACCTTAGTATCATCTATAAAGCACACACACATATATATATATAGTATATTAATATATATATATATAATATATATATATATAATATATAAATATGATATATAATATATATATATATATATATATATAATATATATATATATATATATATATATATATACACACACACACATACACTAATATTAAATGTGCAAAATGTAATAACTCTGTGAGCAAAAACATGCAACAGCATGAGAGTGATGTGAATGAGAGGGAAATATCAAGAAATGGAGGAGGTGGAGGGGTTTAGTGTGATGAAGTGCACTATCAAAGAAGGACTAGAGTGGAGAGTATTCTGTTACCTTTATCACTGACCCTAAGGTCAACTGAAGTGAAGGTATATTAAAAAAAACTAATACCATATCTACAGTAATAATATCAAAATGTAGGAACACAAACTTAACAATACTTTAAAAAAAAAAATTAGAGACTTAATCTTGTTTTCAGGCTTTTTGACCCCCTTAGCTCTTCAACCTCACATGATATCAAGCTCTTGCAGATTTAATTCTATGTTGTAACTAAAGAGAGAATTGTAAGAGTGCAGAAATTTCAGAGGAATAATGTCACAACTGGTGCCAGAGAATATATTTAACAGAACCGTTCTTATAGATAAAAAGAGGTAATTGACACACAAGTTGAGAGAAAAAAGTAGTTTCTAACAGATAAGATCTATAGAGACCAGATGGCCACACTGTAACCTTTTTTTTTTAAGTTTTGCCTTGCTTTGGTGAGGCGGGTCATAATCAGCCTAGATGCAAGGTCCATCAGTTGTATTAGGGCACATATCCAAAAATAAAAGGTTCTTGTGGTCTGGTTTTTTGTTATACCAGCACTGTATATAATAACTAAACAAAGCTTCGCCTGAACTCACCTTTTTACATTACATTTGATGACTATGAAAAAGACAATAAACTTTTTGATAGAAAATGGAAATAGTTGATGCATTATAACTATAAAGTTCCCCTCAAGTTCACTAACCTAATAAATATAAATAAATAGAAAGCATGAAGTGCAATTTTTTTTCATGATGGACATCCTACAGGCCCCATTACAATAAGAACACTTATCGTGGATAACACTCCACTGGTTCCACCACTGTAGTGTGGATTTATAACAATACAGAAAGGCTCATCTGACAACACAGCAATGGCTGACAATAAGCAATAAACACCTTTCACATGAATTTCCCTTTAATCAATATTTACACTACAACAAGGCCTCACACGGCCAATAAGCACATCAAATACAATAATGACATACCACTATAAACCTGCCTTAGGAGCTTAAGCTGTCAGCACCATCCATAACAGTATGACTTATAGTGAAAACACTGCAATGAATATCGCTCAGCTTGAGCTGCAAAACTATGACAATGATATACTCAAATCATTGACTACTTATAATCTACGGCCTGAAGATAATATCAACTAGACACTATACTGCCCTAGAATTACCACATAATAGTCAACCAGACCGAAATATGGCAAGCTCTCACTAATAGTCCACACTTTTAACCACACAGCAAACTTGCTGGCCAATGGAAAAATATACGTCCTCTCGGGACCAAGGCTAGAATCTCTATGACTAAAATTGCGCCTTTCCCCCCAACTTCCGGTGGTCACATGACACACCAGTTCGGCTAGACCCGGCGTCGCCCGGCCAACTTTCCGCCGCGCACAATACATACGATGCACTGCGGAAAAGCACTGTGACATCCATTCTCCCCCCCCCCCCCCCCCCCACCCCTTAAGAAAGAAAACAAAGTTTTCTTCCATCCGGAGGAAGCTTCGACTGAACCCCCGTAGGAGTCTGGACGGACATATGCCACTACCAGTATATCTTCATATGAACAGAGAGTGCCATAGTTTTCCACTATCATTGTCAATACTGCATTCTCCAACCATCCAAACACTAGACAAAATAAGTATAAATCTTCTTCTTTTTCAAGTACGGTGCTCGGTGGCATAGGAGATCGTGCCTCCCCACAACTTCGTATCTCCAGTACAATTTATCTATTCTGCTGTTGACTTCCAACTGTGCCACAATGTTAAACTGTACTCATTTGTTTGCTCTCTTTGTCTTCCCCTATCTCTTTTTCCTTCAATCTTACCTGTTGTTACGATATATTCCAGTTTTCCTCTGCTCATAACATACCCAAAAAGTGAATTGCTTCTTTCTAACTTGCGAAATAGGTTTCCTTTGTGCATTGGCCTCTTTCAGGACAACCTCATTACTCTTTTTGGCTGTCCATGGTATTTTTAACCTTCTTCTTGTAAAACCACATCTCTGTAGCCTCTAATGCCTTCCCTATTTGTTTACTAATTGTCGACGACATACTCCCATATGTCAGGAGCGGTTCTATATAACAATGAAGAACTCTCTTTCTAACTCACTAATGACAAAGAATTGTTGTATAAAATACTTTTCATTTTAAAGAATGCTGCTTGTCCCTGAGCTATTCTGCTCTTCACTTCTGAGATGCATCTTCTATACATCTTCTATACCTGGACCCAGGTATTTGAATTTATCGACTTGTTTTAAAACAGTTCCTTTTACTTTGATAGTGCATTCTGGAGAAGCCCTTTTCTATGAGATAACTATTACTTCTGTTTTTTTGCTATTAAGGCTAAGGCCTTTATTTTCACTTTCTATCAAAATTGTACGGTATCAACCTATTTCTGCAGCTCCTTTTCACTTTTTGCTATTAAGACTGTATCATCAGTATATCTCAAGTTGTTTATGTTATGTCCCCCAAAGGATGTTCCTGATATGTCCTCCAGTTCTTTATTATCCTCAAGTCTTTACCATCAATGTTGATGCTCTCTAACATTTTGATAATTTCCTCTTGTTTTGCTTTGTCAAATACCTTAGTATCATCTATAAAGCACACACATATATATATATATATATATATATATATATATATATATATATATATATATATATATATATATATATATATATATATATATATATATATATATATATATATATATATATATATATATATATATATATATATATATAAATATATATATATGTGTGTGTATATACACACACACATAACTAATATTAAATGTGCAAAATGTAATACCTCTGTGAGCAAAAACATGCAACAGCATGAGAGTGATGTGAATGAGAGGGAAATATCAAGAAATGGAGGAGGTGGAGGGGTTTAGTGTGATGAAGTGCACTATCAAAGCAAGACTAGAGTGGAGAGTATTCTGTTACCTTTTATCACTGACCCTAAGGTCAACTGAAGTGAAGGTATATTTAAAAAAAACTAATACCATATCTACAGTAATATTATCAAAATGTAGGAACACAAACTTAACAATACTTTAAAAAAAAATTAGAGACTTAATCTTGTTTTCCTGCTTTTTGACCCCCTTAGCTCTTCAACCTCACATGATATCAAGCTCTTGCAGGTTTAATTCTATGTTGTAACTGAAGAGAGAATTGTAAGAGTGCAGAAATTTCAGAGGAATAATGTCACAACTGGTGCCAGAGAATATATTTAACAGAACCGTTCTTATAGATAAAAAGAGGTAATTGACACACATGTTGAGAGAAAAAAGTAGTTTCTAACAGATAAGATCTATAGAGACCAGATGGCCACACTGTAACCTTTTTTTTTTTAAGTTTTGCCTTGCTTTGGCGAGGCGGGTCATGTTCAGCCTAGATGCAAGGTCCATCAGTTGTATTAGGGCACATATCCAAAAATAAAAGGTTCTTGTGGTCTGGTTTTTTGTTATACCAGCACTGTATATAATAACTAAACAAAGCTTCGCCTGAACTCACCTTTTTACATTACATTTGATGACTATTGCCCTATTCCTACAAAGCTTCGCCTGAACTCACCTTTTTACATTACATTTGATGACTATTGCCCTATTCCTATTCCTATCAATAGGGATGGACTATGGAAAATTATGGCGAAATTCGGCTGTCCCGATAAGTTCAACTTAATTGTCCGCCAGTTTCATGAAGGTATGATGACTCACGTATTGAATGATGGAGAACCTTCTGAACCCTTTCCGGTCACAAACGGTGTCAAACAGGGATGTGTGCTCGCTCCGACACTATTCAGTATGATATTTGCTGCCATGCTGTCTAAAGTTACGCATGGCAGTAGTGACGGCGTACACATCAGATACAGGACAGATGGGAAGCTGTTTAATTTGAGACGATTACAGTCCTTTACAAAGGTGAATGAAACAATGATCTCTGACCTTGTCTTTGCGGACGACTGTGCCCTCAACACTTGCACAGAACTAGACATGCAGAACAATATGAGGAGGCTTTCTGTAGCGTGTGATGACTTTGGTCTTACCATCAATACGAAGAAATCTGAAGTAATGTTGCAACCTGCTCCTGGGAAACCTTACTGTGAACCAAATATCACAGTAAAGAACCAACGTCTCCAATTGGTGGACAGCTTCACTTATCTAGGCAGTACCCTTACCAAAGATGCGAATATCGACGCCGAGGTCAACAACAAAATTGCTAAGGCAAGTGCAGCTTTTGGAAAACTAAGAGTAAATGTCTGGGATCGACAAGGAATTAGTGCCGCCACCAAGATAAAAGTATATCATGCAATAGTGCTCACTACCCTCCTGTATGCCTGTGAAACGGACAGTGTATAGCAGACACGCCAAGAAGCTTAATCATTTCCACATGAGCTGTCTTCGCAGGATACTCAGGATCAAGTGGCATGATAGAGTATCAAATTCTGAGGTCCTCAACAGAGCACATATCTCAAGCATCTACACATTGCTGCAGAGGGCCCAAACTAGATGGGCCGGACATGTTGTTCGCATGCCCAAAAAACGCCTCCCTAAGCAGTTGATGTACAGCGAACTCTCTATGGGTAAGCGAACAGTAGGGGGGCAAAAGAAACGCTTCAAAGACACACTGAAAGCATCGTTGAGCAGCTTCAAAATTGATGTCTCCTCCTGGGAGACTATCGCACATGATCGCTCTGCCTGGCGGACAAACATTACTCAAGGCGCTCGCATTGCAGAACAGAATTTAGCTGATAAGGCAGAAGGCAAGCGTGCTGCAAGAAAAGTCAGAATACGCAGCAACACTACTATCGACTCCAACCATGTGTGCCCCGTTTGTGGCATGGCCTGTAGGGCCAAAAGAAGACTAATTAGCCACATGAGATCACGGCACTGATGTCTCACAATTCAAGTCTGAAGCTGTCGCCATCTTCGCTTGCGATGGGCAACTATTATGATGACTATGAAAAAGACAATAAACATTTTGATAGAAAATGGAAATGGTGATGATAAACTATAAGTTCCCCTAAGATTCACTAACCTAGAAGAAACACAAAAAATAAATAAACGTTAGAAAGCATGAAGTGCATTTTTCATGATGGGACATCCTAAGGCCCCATTACAATAGACCAAAACACTTATCGGGATAACACTTCACTAAGAGTTCCACCATGAGGAAGATGTGGATTTAAAAACAATACAGCTGATGGCTCGTCTGACAGACACCTTGACACTGTTATTTTGTTGAAAATAAGCCTTGGGACTACCTTTTCACATGAATTTTTCCTTTAATCAATATTCGTTTCACTACACAAGGCCTCAGGGGACCAATAAGCACATCAAATACAATAATGACTTACACTACCAGGAAGACTTAGGAGTTTAAGCTGTCAAGCACCATTCATTGGGGATTATGAACTTAACTGAAGAACAGAATGCAATGAATATCGCTGCAGCTTGAGCAGCAAAACTAACAAACACTCAAATCATTGACTACTTATAATCGACGGCCTGAAGATAATATCCACTAGACACTACACTGCTCAAGAATTACCACATAATAATCAACAAGGACCGAAATATGGCAAGCTCTCACTAATAGTCCACACTTTTAACCACACAGCAAACTTGCTGGCCAATGGAAAAATATACGTCCTGTCTGGACCGAGGCTAGAATCTTTATGACTAAAATTGCGCCTTTTCCACTGACTTCTGGTGGTCACATGACACACCATTTCGGCTAGACCCGGCGGACTTTCCGCTGTGCACAATACATATGATGCAATGCGGAATAGCACTGTGACAATTTCCACTGTTTGAAAAGTGTTCACAATATAAATTGCTTTATGTTTCATTTATACTTATGGAAAAGTTTGAAACTTCTATTAATTTAAAATGAATATTTTCACATAGACATTTACACTGGTTTAAAGCGTGATAACTTACATTAATTTTTTAAGTGAATATATTTATAGGGACATTTACACTGCTTTGAAAATGTACGTATTATGCTTAGAATGTACATCATTTCTTTCATCTTTCCCTCCCTGCTCCATAGGGAACCTGGAACTTTCGCATTTAAGAGCAATAGAACGGAATTTATCAATATATATAACCATGTCTCTCCAATAGCCAGGATCAGTTGTTCAGAAATCTATCTGAAATTCACTAGCTCGTAATCTTAAGATTTCTCGTACAGAGTGAAAATTATTAGATTTTCGTGGAGTGTTTCATTTTTCTGATTGCAGTAATTTATATACTAGCTTTCATTTGATTTAGTGTGTTTAAAGTTTCATTATATTTCACTGAGATTTTCTGTGCTAATTAAAATACTTATAGCTAAATCTTTTTCAGCCGTAAAGTGAATTTAATTACTCGCTATTTTCCCAGTAAGAGATGTTCTTAAATTGACAGTACATACATTAAATAACTGTCTACTGACGGTATATGTTATTTACTTCTATCCATTTTTATGTAATTTTATAATGACTAACGTTCATATCACGCGTTAAAAAGAAAAGAACGATAGGATAAGCTAGACACGTGTGTTTTAGATTTCATTTATAACAGAGTGGTGAAGAGGTCCCATTTTAACACGTGTTAGATATGATATTGATTAAATTGGTTAAATATTTATATTTCTTTTCCTAAATATAGGCTGATCAAACCTGAGTACTAGCGGTTTTTTCTTATGGCCTTATGAACTTATGATCATACGAACTTATAATATTATAAGCATCCAAGAATATTTAATGTTGATGAGCTTCTTGCTGTGACCTGTGCGGTCCAAGTTTCCTCATTTTTTCATGAGAGAAACCAGAATGGAACCATTAAATTATAATAGTAACTGGGACAGAACTATTACCAGATTTACTTATATCAATCTCATCAGCCAGCTGTGGCGAAATATATTGTCAGCAAAATTTGTGTAACTTAAACCTAGCAGTTCAGCCACCAGAGGCTAGACAACCCAGGAACCATATATATATGTTCTATTTATCCTACACCGGCGATCACCACGCATGAAGCTTACTCCAACCAAGTGAAAGTATAGATAACTTATTGTATCCAGGACAAATTAAATCACCGACTCTAGCAACTACCGTGAAATTTGCAGTCAGCAACTACGGCTAGTCTGGGCTGGATTCAGCAAAACTTACATTTGACACTAAATAGTCTTATTACTTATTAGTGTATTTCCTTGGAATGCATGATACATCTACTGGGGTAAGCAAAAGTGTGACAGTGGCCACTTTGTGTATGTGAATTGAATGAACAGAGAAAGAAACTTATGTCTTTGTTAACATCATATACTTATATGGTTTCTTCTTTCTTTTTCTTTATCTCAATATTCTGATTAGTCACGGGATAGATTACATTAGGAACATATTCTATTCCCATCCTGACTATTTCATAACTTATTGTTACCTTTTGATCTTTTGGGTAAATTAACCTCTGTTGGGACCGTCTTTTCTTGTCATTTACCAGAGGGGGAGAACCTATTTGATTCATTTCTTTTTTTTCAATTTTGTCTGTAAATCATGATCTAGTGATGTATATGCTTATTGTTGTGATCTTCTATTGATAATAAACTTTATTAAACTTTTAGTTATCGTGTCGGTAATCCCCTATATCCAGTATATCCATAACCATTATATGTTATTCATAGTTTGTTTTCACGTTCGTTCGTATTTGTCACAAAATTGTGCGCATCTGAGCGCAGTGTAACTTGTAATTTCGTACAAGGAGAGAAAGTGCGTCTGATATAAGAATCGTCGTCCAGATAGGCTGGATTAGATACATTATTCTATCGAGAGACTGTCCTTTCTCTTACACGATCACCTCGTGAGAAAACTATTACTTACCCCTTACTTTCACATTGTCATCACTATCACCTCTGCTCAGACAGGACTATAAACATCTATTACGTATCTGAAATTCCATCCACGACATTAATGTGGGCACGTCCGTAGGATTTGAATCTAATTCAGGAGACTTTACGACCTAATCGTCGCTCATCTCGAGACTGAACTCTAGTCTGAGTCTAGATAAATGTGGAAGTCTTATATGTAATCTGAATTTTCATCTAGATAGAGTGTGTTTGTCTTGTGAGTTAGGGTATAAAAATAATTACCCCCTAGACAACGATCTTAGTATCTGGATGTTTAAGGGGAGGTTTAACCCCCAAAAATGAAGAATTTCATTCAAAATATCAAATTTTAGATACATATTGCACTGGAAAGTACATTCATTTGCCCACATTTCTGTATGTTTATTTTCACTAAAACCTTTGTGGATGATTTTAAATAAATTTTTAAAGTATGTCAGGTAAGTGTATTTTTACCTAATTATATATGTAAAATATACAAATTGGTATATTTGTGATGCTATATTGCTTCTATTGCATTGATTTTTATTTTCGGTACCATATTCATTTCCCTGAAGCAAACAGAATTCAAGTTTGTCAAACATAGTTTCATGTGTAAAAATAATTTTGACTGGCTAATTTTTATTAACCATGGGGTCTTTGATGGGTCATCGAAATAATAACATGGCTGGAGGTATTCCAGGAGAGTGGTAGGGTACCTCCTTATACGCAAATAAAGCTGCAGGTAAGAACGAATCACAGGATTCTGGTTTCTCCTGTGCGAGCTTACATAAATTTGTAAGTAGAGTCCCGTTATATCTTTCCACTTGTCCAATCGATTGTGGATGATAAAATGTGCGGACGAGAATATTTTGAAAAATCCTAAAAACTTCCTCCATCAGTTTCCCTCTGAACTGTGAACCATTGTCAGTTAATATCTGATAAGGGTATCCTAATCTTGTGAATATTGAGAGCAAAGCCTCTCCTACATGTACTGAGTCTGCTGAGGGTAGAGCAATCGCTTCCCCCCACATAGTACATGTTTACCAGAGAAAGGATGTATTTTTCGGAAACTGACGAAAAGCGCATACAGTCTGCTGAAATGAAGGATTTAATGAAAAGTAAGCTACAAAGTATGACACAGAACATGGAATCAATAAAGGAAAATACCAGAGAGATTTCCTACATAGCAGGGGGATACTGAGGTGAGTAAATTTTGTGTAAAAGTGTAATTCCTCCCTTTTTCTCTTAATTTTCTCAAAACCTCATTTTTCACACAAATGTGGGCACGTTGCCCATGATTTATCAAAACCTATTAGTGATACAGCAGTAAATTTTGGGCCACATGCTGTACGCATAGTGCTCATTAACATAAACTAAAATAAAGGATATATGTTAACACACTACAAAACTGTTAAGAAATAGCTAAGATACCCCCCTTAAAAATTTCAACTTTTTTTCGATTGGTATGTTAAAATCCAAAAAAACTCAGATATCAAACCAATCAAAATTATTTTAGTATACAATCATTATCATATATTAACAAATGAAACAGCCAAATTTCATAACTCAAGTTGTACTCACATTTGAGATATCTTGGGCAACAAAATACCCCAAAAAAGCTAAAATTTGCCTTTTTTTCACTGTTTTTCCGCCATAGATTGCAAGTTTTTAGTATATACCTCAATGTTTTGTATTTTTTTCAGTCATTTTGCTTGTATAAATGACCAGATATAGATATTAACTTATAATTCTGTGTTTTTCATTTTGGGGGTTTAACCTCCCCTTAACCACACACATATAGGACTGTTTTTCTTTCCACAGCATCATAGAATTACGTGCAAATTGTTCTGAGTATAATCTTCGTCAGATATATGAGATATATGGTAATGTTGTTTAAAGCCGCTAGTACGTGTGATTGTTTAACAATCACTAGGTTTTTTTTTAAGCAGCAGGGTTTGAGCTTAAGCTAAGAACCGCTTTCTAACTTCAATGTCAAGTTAATAACGTCCCTTACTCTTAACTGACTTTTTGAGTGGGTGAGTTGTTGTGGATTTATAAAATAAGGGAGAAATTTATTTTTTCTCCATTTTTTTTGTAATAAAATTTTTTTTAATCCACCTATAGTAAAAGTAGTTTTTCCACTGTTAGACTGATCTACCATTTATTTAGCTTAGTCGTCTGTATTAGGAGCCTAGTGCCAGGTAATAACAGCGATAGATTAGATAACTGATAACAGGACAGGAGGTATCACAGTTAAAAAATAATAATTCTTGTTTTGTGTTTTTTTCGTAAGTTGGTTAAGGATAGAGTTTTTTTTTCTCTCCTTCCTTTCTTCCTTCTTTCTCGGGTAAGTCACATTCAGTATTTGCCATGGCAGAGCGCGCTAAACTTAGAGCAATGCTAAGAGAGGAAGCAAAGGAAACAGGATTGCAAAGAGAAGAAGTGATCGCGTTTGTCAACGAAGAACTTGACAGATATGATGCGGAGAAGAAAGTAGCACAAGCTAGAGCGGAGAAGAAAGAAGTGGAGGACCGTCAATTGGAGCAGAAGAAAATTGAGACAGAGATGGAAGCTCGCAGGGCAAACGAAAGAGAGAGGAGAGACTACACGAGGAACGAGAGAAGGAGAGACAACATGAGGAAAAAGAAAATGAGCAACGACAACAGCACGAATTGGCGCTTAAGACCCTAGAGGTCCAAAGTCGCGGTGCTATGTCTTCCTCCAGCAATAGAGAGTTTCCACCTCAGTCACAGTTAACTGATCAATTCAGTAACCAATCTCCTCAACTCGTAGCTATGTCTTTTGCCCTAGAATCCTTCCCAAGCCCCAATGAGAAAATTGACTCGTTTCTCTAGAAATTTGAGAGTACGGCGACACTATATGGGTTAGAGAGTTCCCGATGGTGTCCAAAACTTTATGGGCTCTGAAAGGTAGTGCTTATGACGTCTACGTGAAACTGGGAAGCAGCCATTAAAACAATTACGACATGCTAAAGAAGGCTTTACTGGAGCGGTTCAAGATGAACGCTTGCAAATTTTTGCATCTGCTCAGAAACAGCAGAAAAGAAGGCACAGAGACATTTCATCAATTCTCTTCACGCCTGATGGGATATTTGACAAAGAGCATGTAACTTTCCGAGCTCCCTCTCACTTTTGAAGGACTTCAGGAATTTGTTCTTACAGAACAAATAAAATCCACGTTGTCAAACGAAATCCGTAGATTTCTGACCGAACAGGGCGCAGTAAAGTTGGAGGACATTCTTAGTAAGTCTGAGCATTACGTGAATGCTTTGGCCGAGCTTCCCAACACTAAACGCAAGCCGACAGATAAGCATTTTCAGAAAAATAATCCAGAGCCGTTTTTCCATTTTCCCATCACCATAATCAACGAGAAACTTTACCTCAGAGCTCTCCCCAGGAAAAATCGAAATTCTTTAAAAACAGATACCCCACCAACAAGAATTCTGATCAGCCCGACCGGCCTACATGGCACAGCCGCCAGAAACGTCAATTCAAGGGAAAGACCCATGCACAAGGGACATCTGATCAGAGCAAGCACACCGGGACGAATATAATCGGTTGCTTGTTAAGAGACTCGCAACGGAGAACTAGTGTCAGTGATTCTCAACCTGAGGGTTAGAGGCCCTCAACGCGAGGAATTGTTATTTTGAACGGGACTTCAACATCTTGTCTTTTTGACACAGGATTATCTTTTGACTGTATTGTCGCAAGGCATTTGGTCAAACCTAGTCAAGAGACAGAAGACACTGTCAAATTATGTGGAGTTTTCAAGAGTGATGCACCCATGACGCTTCCCATCGCATTGGTGGAGAAACATTGGTGGAGATTTTGTCAGAGGTGTTATCAAAGCGGCTATTATGGATGATCCTATCTACCCAGTAATACTTGGATGTAGTTATGTGTTTGTTGGGGGACCGAAAGAGCCGATTGTGGCAGCAGTAACCACAAGAGGGCAAACTAAATAGGAACGGCAGCCTGCGCCAAATTTGTTACCTCAGGAACTAAACGAGGCGCAACAAAATGACCCTACCTTGGAACCCTGCTTTAGGAAACTGCCCATGGCCAAGGACCCCAGACACAACGGAGACATATTTTCCAAGGATGGCGTACTATGTCGTAGAACGGGCAACGCTGATGAAGGGCATATTCAGCTCCTAGTACCGACACAGTACAGAGACCAAATCTTAGAAATGGGGCACTCTCTTCCTTTTAGCACACATATGGGACAAAACGCCACTAATCAACGAATATCGACTCACTATTGGTGGCCAGGAATGAACTCTGATATTATCAGATACGTGAAATCCTGCACCCAGTGCCAACGTGTGGCACCCAAGCATTGGACACTCCCAGTTTCCATGGGTGAAATGCCAATAGTGGGAACACCATTTGAACGGGTTGCTGTTGACATTGTTGGACCCCTAGAAAGGACCAAAAGAAGGAACAGGTTTATCCTGGCCTTAGTCGACACATGCACTATGTGGGCTGAAGATATACCGCTAACATGCACAGATTTCAAAAATGTAGCAGAAGACCTAGTGCAAATTTTCACGCGGTTGGGATTTCCTCAACATGTTTTGACGGATAACAGATCCCAATTCCGTAGCCTGTTAATGGAGGAGATCTATAAGATCTTGAGGTCCAAGCACACCCACACAAGCCCCTACCATCCGGCCAGAAATGGGCTCTTGGAACGCTTTAACGGCAGCCTCACCATGATGTTACGTATGCTGGGACAAGAGAAACCTGAAAATTGGGACCTTTTCATTCCTTCAGCCTTATTCGCCTACATGGAAGTTCCCCAGGCCTCTACAGGTTTACCACCAGCTTCTTTTATTCGGCGGACATATTAAGGGGCCGTTAGAAGCCTTACTCCGGTCATTGACAGACCAGAAGGCCGACGTTTACCGTCCTGAAAAAGATCTCAAGAACAAACTACAAGATCTCTATTAAAGGAAAGGAGAAGTTCTACCATGTAAATCTGCTAAAGAAATACTTGGAAAGACCGGTGCTGTCCTCCGAACATCTCCTGGCGGTCGCCATAGCAACAGAAGATGAGGAAGATGATGATAGTTGCATGGAATATCCATTGCAACAAACGGAATCTTTCCAAGATGTGAAATTCGGTGACTTTTCAAAAAGGGTGACAAACGACAATGTGGAAACCACAGAGGCATATCCCTTCTCATTGTCCCTGGTAAAATCTACTCTAGAATCCTAGAGCAGAGACTCCGATGCCCAGCTGAGCCACAATTGGATGAAGCCCAGTGCGGATTCCGAGCAAACCGAAGTACTCAAGACCTAATCTTCCCACTCAGACAGCTGAGTGAAAAGGCCCTTGAGTACAAGAGTGAGATCCATCTTTGTTTCATAGATCTGGAAAAGGCGTTTGACAGTGTCCCCTGGAGCAAACTTTGGGACTGTTTGGCAAGGAAGAACATTCCAGCACCTCTGATTCATGCTATACAGAGCTTCTACAAGTCTTGCAGAAATTATGTGCGGACAGCAAACTGTAAGTCAGAAGAGTTCAGGACCACCACTGGTGTAAGACAAGGCGATATCCTGTCACCTTATCTTTTCATACTCCTCATGGACGATGTCATCAAGGCATGCAAGGAGAGAACAAGAAAGTATTCAGTGGGGTACTGGAAGATGAGACAGGTCTGTATTTCAGAGCTAAAATTTGCTGATGATGTTGTCCTGATTGCTAAATCAGAGACACATCTCCAATCCAACCTGCAAGTCTGGAAGGACGAGCTGGAGAAGAGAGATTTGGTCATAAGCAGCTCTAAAACAAAATCCATGGTGATATCACGAGAAGAAAGAAAACATCAGATTAAGTTGGGAGAACAGGTCCTGGAGCAGGTCGACCACTTTAAATATCACGGAGCTATTACAGACCGAAAGGGAGGCATCAAAGAAGAGTTGCCCACTCGGAAAGCAGCGGCTGGGAGACTTTTTCAGGCCATAAATCGAGTATTCCTCAGCAAGAAAGAGGTTGGTAAGAAAACGAAGATGGCTATATACCGCTCCACCTATGTCCCAGTCTTGACATATGGATGCGAGTCATGGGCAATGAATACAACCCACAAAAGCCAGATACAAACCTCAGAAATGAGGTATCTGAGGAAGGTGGTTTAAGTAACAAGAGACATGGTTCCCAACCAGACGATACGTCAAGGCCTAAAATCCCACCCGCTGCAGCCCCAAATAGAACAGTCCCAACTAAGATGGTTTGGCCATGTCTGCAGAATGGGAGAAGATCGGCTACCACGACAAGCATGGGAAACAAAGAGCAGGGATCCAGACCTCCAGGACAACCCAGAGTCCGCTGGGAGGACAACATTAGACAATCTTTGAAGGACCGAGGACTAGAATGGAACCAGGCCAGGAAGAAGACAGCTGATAGAATAGTCTGGCGCTCTCTCTTCCAAACCTCTACACCTCACGGTAGAACGGGAACGACTAAGTAAGTAAGTAAGAAATTCGGTGACAATCTCCCTGAAGCACAACAGACAGAAACGAGGGCGCTACTGAAACAGTACATAACAGTTTTCACGGATGTACATGTTCGAACACATCTCGTAGAGTTCGATATGAAACTGACAAACGAGACACCTGTTCGGACCAGAGTATACCCCATCCCGTATGCTAAAGCTGATACGTTACGCGGAGAAATAGACAAGCTGCATCAAGCAGGAATTATCAGTAAGTCTACCTCTCCTTACAGTTCCAGTGTAGTGCTGTTACAGAAGCCCAATAAGGAAGTTCGGCTGTGCATAGATTACCGTTTACTTAACACAGTAACGGAATTCAAGCTATAACCTCTCCAGAGCGCTTCTGAGCTGTTCGCCAAGCTTAGCAGGGCAAATGTTTCTCAAAGATTGACCTAAGTAAAGGTTACTACCAAATACCAATCAAGGAAGAAATTAAGCCCCTGTTAGCTTTCAGCACTAGTGAAGGACACTATACCTTCAACGTGATGCCGTTCGGATTGCATAACGCACCGGGAGTCTTTACCAGAATGATGAGAAAGCTTTTGGAACCCTTGCAAAGTCCCCATATCCATAATTTCATGGTTGACATATTAATTGCATCGGAAACCTACGAGGAACATATTGCTATGCTCCTCAGGAGATTACAGGAAACTGGTCTCACAGCCAGACTTAGCAAATGTATTATCGGATTTGAAAAGCTTGACTTCCTGGGGCATACCATTTCTCAAGGCTGCATGTGGCCAGTTGCCAAGAACATTGAGAAAATAGTTGCAGCAAGGAGGGCACGAACGAAGAAGGACACACGTTCATTTCTATCACTGTGTGCATCCTACCAGAAATTTATTAACAATTTCAACGGGCTAACGGCACCCCTTACTGACCTTACCAAAAAGGGGCGACCGGAAACAGTTATTTGGGATGCTAAGTGTGAACACGCTTACAGCACTCTCAAACGATAGCTGTCCGAATATCCAATTTTATGCTACCTGACCTTAAGAAACCTTTTATATTGCGGGTCAAGGCATCGGGTCAAATCTGCTACAAGCAGATGTCAAGTATCCGAACCTGTTATTCCCAGTCGCCTATGGCAGCCGAAAATTGAACACAGCAGAACAGAACTATTCCACAGTTGAGAGAGAATGTCTAGCACTCGTGAGTGGTATCAGGAAACATCACGAATACCTTTACGGAGTTTCATTTACAGTGCAGACGGACCATGCTCCACTGGCTTTTCTGGGAGCGAATAAGGAATTCAACGCGAGGATTATGCGGTAGGCGTTGCTCCTAAGTGTAAGGGCTTTCAAATTAGAATGTATACCAGGAAAACAAAACGTGGGAGCAGACTTTATGAGCAGAAACTGGAGCAATGAGGAAGAAAGGGAATACGAACTCAATCACTCGCAAGATACGGATAACAGCAGCGCTATTTTCATAGAGGAGACACAAAGGGTTTTCTGTCTTCAAGTCTGGACGAAATGTCACAGATTGAAATAGTGCAGCAGTCATCATCCACGATTGCCCCTCCTCATTTAGTTTATATTTTTTTTTTGCTACATGAACGACGGATTCACCAGTGCAGTTAACACGTGAGCCATCTGGCAATTAAGCCCTATGTGAAACAGAGCGAAGCGCGGAGCATGGCGTAATAGATTCTGTGATCAGTGGAACACGATGTTAAGTCTGGCCGGACCTTGGATTGTAAAACTTTCAGGAGAATTAATTGCGTTGCTGATATTCGGCAAGATGGAGATGATGAAAGTCAAGCCAGAGAGGGTGTCAGCGGCAGAGGTGGTAAAATTACCTCTGATCAAGAATCGAACGGCAAATTGGCTCGGGTCTGGCAGTAGGTGTTACTTTCGCATTTAAGAGCAATAGAACGGAATTTATCAATATATACCATGTCTCTCTGATAGCCAGAATCAGTTGTTCAGAAATCTATCTGAAATTCACTAGCTCATAATCTTAAGATTTCTCGTACAGAGTGAAAATTATTAGATTTTCGTGGAATTTTTCATTTTTCTGATTGCAGTAATTTATATACTAGCTTTTAAGTGATTTAGTGTGTTTAAAGTTTCATTATATTTCACTGAGATTTTCTGTGCTAATTAAATAACTTATAGCTAAATCTTTTTCAGCCGTAGAGTGAATTTAATTACTCGCTATTTTTCCAGTAAGATATGTTTTTAAATTGACAGTACATACATTAAATAACTGTCTACTGACGGTTTATGTTATTTACTTCTATCCATTTTTATGTAATTTTATAATGACTAACGTTCATATCACGCGTTAAAAAGAAAAGAACGATAGAATAAGCTAGACACGCGTGTTTTAGATCTCATTTATAACAGAGTGGTGAAGAGGTCCCATTTTAACACGTGTTAGATATGATATTGATTAAATTGGTTAAATATTTATATTTCTTTTCCTAAATATAGGCTGATCAAACCTGAGTACTAGCGGTTTTTTCTTATGGCCTTATGAACTTATGATCATACGAACTTATAATATTATAAGCATACAAGAATATTTAATGTTGATGAGCTTCTTGCTGTGACCTGTGCGGTCCAAGTTTCCTCATTTTTTCATTAGAGAAACCAGAATGGAACCATTAAATTATAATAGTAACTGGGACAGAACTATTACCAGATTTACTTATATCAATCTCGTCAGCCAGCTGTGGCGAAATATATTGTCAGCAACATTTGTGTAACTTAAACCTAGCAGTTCAGCCACCAGAGGCTAGACAACCCAGGAACCATATATATATGTTCTATTTATCTTACACCGGCGATCACCACTCATGAACCTTACTCCAACCAAGTGAAGGCATAGATAACTTATTGTATCCAGGACAAATTAAATTACCGACTCTAGCGACTATCGTGAAATTTGCAGTCAGCAAATACGGCTAGTCTGGACTGGATTCAGCAAAACTTACATTTGACACTAAATAGTCTTATTACTTATTAGTATATTTCCTTGGAATGCATGATACATCTACTGGGGTAAGCAAAAGTGTGACAGTGGCCACTTTGTGTATGTGAATTGAATGAACAGAGAAAGAAACTTATGTCGTTGTTTACATCATATACTTATATGGTTTCTTCTTTCTTTTTCTTTATCTCAATATTCTTATTAGTCACGGGATAGATTACATTAGGAACATATTCTTTTCCCATCCTAACTATTTCATAACTTATTGTTCCCTTTTGATCTTTTGGGTAAATTAACCTCTGTTGGGGCCGTCTTTTCTTTTCCTTTACCAGAGGGGGAAAACCTGTTTGATTCATTTCTTCTTTTGCAATTTTGTCTGTAAACCATGATCTAGTGATGTATATGCTTATTGTTGTGATCTTCTATTGATAACAAACTTTATTAAACCTTTAGTTATCGTGTCGGTAATCCCCTATATCCAGTATATCCATAACCATTATATGTTACTCATAGTTTGTTTTCACATTCGTGCGTATTTGTCACAGAATTGTGTGCATGTGAGTGCAGTGTAACTTGTATTTTCGTACAAGGAGAGAAAGTGCGTCTGATATAAATATCTTCGTCCAGATAGGCTGGATTAGATTAGTATTCTATCCTAAGACTGTCCTTTCTCTTACACGATCACCTCGTGAGAAACATATACAGTTTCACACATTAAAATTCACATGGTAATAGATGCATATATATATATATATATATATATATATATATATATATATATATATATATATATATATATATATATATATATAACGTGTCTTTTATATTGTTAATGGGAATATGTATTAACAGGATGGTTCCTGTGGCCAAGGTGACGTCTAGGGTAGTAAATCTGTCAGACACCGCAACCAGCCAAAAAACCACTCAGAATTAGTTGAGCCACACAATGGACGAAATGTACAACATAAGATAGGAAACTCTTTACAGAGCGATACAACAGGAAGCAATCTGATCATCAGAAGTAGTCCCCCCGTCCGACAAGTGTTTCGGCCCTACATACTCCTTTACACTCTAAGGGGGGCGGGCATACTTGGGTCATGACTCCCAAGCGTCTCAGCCTCCTGTTGTCTTGTATCGAAAATGAACCCATTTCACTTATGGTAGCAACTTTAATCCACAACTCCGCCAGCCGTGGAGGCAATTGTGAAAATAACAAAGAGAAGATAAATTATTCCGTTCGCTCCGTAGCACATCACAACTACGGACACACACTGAGTCACTTGCTTGAAGCCGACGAGACTTGACACTGTGCGCTCGCTACTGAAATTCTTCCTGACACCCCTTATAGTGTACATCGCCTGTCGCCTCTCAGCCACAGCCCTTTCACTAGTACGCCTAAAAACTCAGCGTATTGTGGACTTAGAAAAATTCCTGGGGTTTTCTGTACCGCAGCGTTTATTGTCACGATTTCCATTGCCCATTGCGGTTGTTTTACAGCCAGCCTGATGCCTTTTCGGCAGTTTCACTAAGCCTCTTCAGTGCCCTTGTTCTCGACTGTCCCTTCAGCCCCAACAGTTTCAATAGATCATACACTGATGCAGCCACAAGCCCTCTTGCGCCCACTTTAACAGCCATGACCCTTGCAGTGAACCCATCGTGTCTCAGATCCGCGGCCAGATCACTATCCTTGGCCGCTTTTAACGAATGTTGCTCGTCTAATCTGGATTCAAATGGCACGGTCAGTTCAATCATTATGACCTGAAGCGTTGCTGAAGAATGAAGCACTATATCTGGCCGTCTCCGTGATTTTCTGATACTCTCTGGATATGCCCCTCGTCCAGGTAGGTCTACCGCCATCTCCCAGTCGTTTGCAGTCAAGAAGAGATGGTAAACTGCTACCAGGTTTACTCGGTTTGGGGTGTGCTGACTTTCCTGCCCTCAGAAAGTATGTATTTGCGGTGCTCGGCCCGGGTTTGCTATTCGCCTTCATCCTTGCCAGATCTATTGTTGCAGCAAGCTCATTTAGCACTTTGTTATGGCGCCAAGTGTATCGCCCTTGCCCTAATGATACCTTACACGCTGAGAGCACGTGTTCGAGTGTCTGCCTCCCCTGGCACAGGGGGCACTGCTCATCATCCGACTTTCCCCATTTCACAAGGTTGGTGGCCGACGGCAGCAGGTCATACATTGATCTAACAACGAAGCTGAGCCTAAGAGGTGCCATATGCCATATATCATTCCATGTCAAGGACCTCTGCAGGGCTCCTTCCCATGTAGTCCATTGGCCTTGTTGGACCTGCTGCACTGCTTTTTGCAACCTCTTATCATTCTCAGCTCCTCGTATCTCCTGAACTACCATGTCTCTGCGCTCCCTGCTTGATGCCTTGGACCACCAGCGGATGTCTCCATGACCAAATCCCAGTCTATTCGTTTGTGTGTATCCGATTACCTCCCTCAGTTTGAGTGACTCTTGGATAGCATCAACAGCTTCTTCCACTCTCCACTTCCTTCCCATTTTCAGTGTGGGCTAAATGGACTTAACCACGTCATCAGCTGACTCGCATAGCATCATTGCAAGCCTTGCCTTTCCAACTGTGTACTCTTCAACAACTGACTTGAAAGGAAGTAGAAGTTTTGACTTTTTGCAGTACAGTGCTACATCTGACAGACCTGATGGTACCCCTAGCCACTTTCTCATGAACTTGTTGACCTTCTGCTCTATAGCTTCCACTGTACTTGTGCTTATTTCATATATAAGGAGTGGCCACAGCAACTTTGGTATCAACATGAACTGGAGCCACCACAGTTTGAACTTTCCCAGGAGTCTGCTTTGGTCTATGATCTGTAGCCCTCTGTCTGCCATTTCTATTGTCTGTTGCACTGCCTTCGAGTCTTTTAATGAGGCATCGTACACCCTGCCAAGACTTTTAACAGGTAAATATACAATTTATTTGCACAGTGGGCTGATCACCTGCTTGCCAACCAATCTGATTACGGAAACAATGATAGATTGTTTGGTCTGTTTTTGTTCCACAAAGACGCCACTAGGCGTGGTGGAAACAGCGATAGATCGATCAATTTGTTGTTGCCCTAAGACGCCACTGGGCGTACTGGCCACATACTGCTTTGCCGGTTGATGGCTAAGGATGGAAGAAGAAGAAGAAGAAGATACAATTTATTTAGGACTGCACGCAGCTCCACACATAATACAGTTCATGCCAACATACAATGGCAGATAAGATGCAGTAAACGATATAACGTAGACAGTCAATTCACGTCAGAAATGCGGTCTTCTAGTTCTCAATATTTTTTAAATCTCTTTCTCCAAGACACTGAGCAATTATACTTCTTGTCAATACAGATAACTAGATAGCTAGATATATCTCACCAAAGATCTTGATGTATTATTGATAACAGAGCTCCATTATATACCCTTCAACAATAAGGAGCTTAAACACATACGTCCACTCGCCATGGCACACTATCAAATATGGCCCCGCACTTCTGCTCCTCTAGTATCACATGAGCCAGCCAAGCATATCGGCTTAACGTCACTCACCCGGCTTTATCAGTGACCTGTATTAAATAAACAACCAAAGAGCCCAGTTGATTTTTTACTCAGATGAATAAAAGAGACGAATCGTTCTCTTACACGCGTCTAGGATGTCTTTAATTTTGCAATAGTTTCCCGTCTGACTCCGTGTTTCTTCAGTTTCCTAGTCCCGGGATTCCTTATTAAAATGTTGAGATTTCCTGTGCTTTTTTAAGTCTTGTCTGGTTCTCCAATAAAAGGTCCGGTTAACAAAAGGGAATCATGAAGCTAGTTTTCACTCTGGCGAGGTCTGAGGTTGTCTCGGCGAGCTTGAAATTCACAGTGAAATAAAACTGCGAAATGGTCAGCCTATATTCTCCCTCAATGTTGTTGTGAATCTAATCAGAAAGATCCAATCATATCAAATCAGGCACATAGGGTGTGATATTTCAAAATATTCCCACGTGAAATAAGGTGCGTGCCTGCAAAGGTCACGTATTACCATATATGGACATCTGATGCCTTGCATACACTCTCACCAACATATTTGTAGACTCATATTGTTTAAAATGTTATAAATCCATGATTACTTTTAACCAAGAGACCGGAAGCAATTATACCACTCTTGCCTTACCACATGTGTCACACAGACAGTAATTGCGTTATCTGTCGTATGAGTACGTAAACTATGTGTCTTATCGGTGATTAAGCGCTGGCAGATGTACATTTTAATCTGCCGCGCCTATAACCACAAATGTGGGTAGCATCAAGCTAATGTGATGTATCCTATAAAAGGCTCCTGCAAATGTGATATTTATCACCTACCGGGTGATTTGATAAAATAAAATAACTGCTACTTAGCAGAAAAATAACAAGGAGAGAAAGAAAGAAAGAAAAGTGCGATAATTGACAGCACATAATAAAAGTCAGTACCACAAATGTACCGATACTGCCGGAGAGAACCAAAGATCGATAGAGGTCATCCATTTCGTAACACGTGGCTGCTGTCATTCTCGCGCCCACAGTCATCTTACTTCTACTATCTTGGCCTCCTCAAGTGCGGCATGCACCTAACACCAGGAATCTCCTAGTCAGATCAACCACTAATAACTTCTGACTACATATGACTCCTAAAGTCAACACAGACGCGGCATCCTGTCCTCACGTATACAACTTACATCTACACCTTAATATGACTCCTAAATTCAACACAGACGCGACATCCTCTCCTCGCGTATACAACTTACATCTAGGACCTATAACATCACTTCTAGCACATCAAAACCATTGCGCATTTTAACTTCACTTCTAGACTCAACAGTCTAACAATAATCACTTCAAATAATATATCACATTTGACCCGTCTTCCATAACGGCCATATCACTTCTAAACTCTACAGTCTAACAATAATCACTTCAGATAATATCACATCTGACCCGTTTTCCGCAACGATCAGTCACACCACTCCCTCTAACATTACAAACTCCTCTCGCTCATACAGACAGTTCACTATCCAACATGCCCTCCATGAGCTCACGTGAATCTTACCAACGTATGACAGCCCTGAACAACACTACAAGTGTATTCTAAGGAGGGTTGGGCATGGGGCCGGTTACCCCATACCGTAAAAAATTTAAACCACAAAAAAACTTCAACAAATATGGACAAGTCAAATAAAGGAAATAAAACACAGCCATCCAAG
>JAMPIV010013256.1:52500-201533 GCA_024509875.1 Oreohelix idahoensis
AATATGTCACAGTGCCATGTAGTAATCTTATATGACTGTGTGCCCTGTATATGAATATTGGCACTAATTGTTAATCAACGAACTAGGTGACTGGGGCAGACCTAGTCGTCGGATTTCCTATTTTGTCAATTTAGTCTATTGACAATCTTCCAAGTAAGAGTATATCTTAATACTGGCCATCACCGCCAGAGCTGACTATTCCTGGATGATATATCTCAAGCTTCCAACCTAACTCGTTCCATCCCTCCTTGTGATGTTACTTAGTGACAACTTCGTATAGTGGTGATTTTCTTTATATCCAGTATCTTGTTTACTCTAGCACTCAACAACCTTTTAGAGACTTAACCCAACTTGAGAAACGTTCCATCAAAACAAACATTTTATTTACATCTCAGAAGTTCATCATAACAGAGGCATGTGGTACAAATTCCAGGTACAAACATTTCCTAACTGTCTTTTGTATGCCCCATTCCTCCTGGGCACATTCATGTACCTATGCATATATATATAGCTCTCTACCTGAGAACATTATCAGATATGGTTTATACCTATTTTCTTCCCTTAAGGCTATTCTATTTATTCTGGCTTCTCCCAAGCCTTTCATCAACTCTTTCCTGAGTTGTTTTCTCTCCTCTACTAATCCTGTCAGATTTGATTCATATTAATCAAAATACCATCATCTTAAAATTCATATATACCAATTAGCACATTGGGTACACGTGTTGCAGTATCCTCATACTTATACCTGCTAGAGAGCGCATGTTTCATCCTGTAAATACAATCACCCTTCAATTTCTTACTCATCTTACTTGTAACAGTCAATATTGCAAAGTTCATTACACAATAGCCCAGCACGGCTATTAAATCCATATTTTTCTATAAATCTTCTCAGATGCTTACTTAGTCTCATTTTATCCACCTCATAGTCAATTTTGTAGCTTCAGCTTCATTTCTCATTATCCTGCGCTCACTTAGTTGTAAGCGTCGTTAACCTTGTAATACTTTATTTCAGCTTCTGAAATCATTCTATTCAATGTCTATCAAAAGTTATGAGTCAAAGGACCTACTTACTTTGGTTTCACAGAATCCTCACAACACTCATATTTCTTACTATCACCCCTTATCACTAAGCCTATACTTTAAACACAGCTTTGTCTTTCATATGTGAATAGATTCTACTACTCTAACTAGGTCTATAGGATTCTTCAGAAATATTCATTCTGTTTCCCACAGAAATTGAACTTGAGCCTGGCAGAAAACACATTCCTGCCACTCTACGTCCTTAACCAGGACTGCTCCTCCGAAAAATGCGACCGCTCACCAGCGTGTCCAAGTGTGTTCTCCTCTATAAAATCATTATCAGCTGATCTGTCCTTGTTTACTGTAAATTCATTGGTTCCTCCTATTCTCCACTCAGCTGGAATATGTTCACGCTTATCCGCTGTGTAAACAACTCAGTGAAGTGTCATCCGTTGTCCTGGTAAACTTTTCACGTGCATATTTTTTTTTCTCTCAACTCACTTAATCATATAAGGGAGGTAATTAACCGTTGTCTCCCTTTGCATAATTTGACTTAACCTTATATTGTCTTCTCTAAAGCTTGCTATACAATTCTTATATGTACATTTTCTAAACCATAATTACCAACTCACCAAATCTACTTAAGTGTAATTAAGCACTTTCCTCCCCTGACCTTAATATTCAGAGTCTCCTCCCTTTGATCAAAGTATTATTTCACTCATTTTATCTCCCTTTTAGCAAGACAAATAGTCTTTATTCAAATCCATTCTTATTTCTTAAACCATTTTTTTTTATACTTTCCCCCTTAACCAAAACCAAATCACCGCTTATAATTCCTGCTTGAGCATTTATAATGCCCCTAGCAAAGCCAACGGTGACAGTAGGTCAGTCAGCAACCCAGACTTCTCTTACTCCATACTGCACCATTACCTTCACTGATAGAGGACTTTCTACCAGCTCTGACTGCTAAGTTGAATTATTTTCTTTCGGTGTTTTAAAAAAAAAATTTCTTTCAAAAGTTCCTAAGTTTTTACATGATAGGGTATACCATAAAGTTTCCAGCGCTCTTTGGCCACAATTAATTCTTAATTATGTATTAACTCTTTGACTCCAGACCAACGCTCTGAGCGTTGCAAAATTCAACACGCCGTGCCAGAGCAACGCTCAGAGCGTGGTTTTTAGTTTATCACGAATAAACCCTAAAAATCGTCCGCTTAATGCAGTTCATATATTAAAACTCGTAGAATGACTTCCGCTACTATTTAAACAACTAATTTGACTTTAGTTAACTCTTTAAGCCCCAAGAGCCAGTATACTGTACTTCCCGCTAGACCCATTTGGCCCAATCAACAGTATACTGGCTTTCGTATCTCTTGTTCTTTTCTAGGGCTGTTTTCTAATTTTGACAACTCAAAAACGCTATTTTCTTAAAGTATAGCCATCCATTTTGGACTTTTGTTATTTATGAATATGAACATTTAAAAAAATTATTTCCAAACAAAAACAATAAAAACATACTGGGATGGACATTTTTGTTTGGGCCAAACCCACTTTTTTGCTTGGGACTGAAAGAGTTAATCAGCACATGTGCGTGTTTTGATGTTATTATCACAATTTTTGTGAAGATTCGCGTGTTTACGTTTTTCGTTGTTTTTGCTAGAGAAATATGTCACGCTTTATATTTACATTTTCTAAGTCTCCTAAGCAAATAATTGTGTCAAACTACTTTGAAACATTGCTGACATTGATGATGATTGTTTGGTAGTCACAGTTTGTTGTCAAAATACGGAATATATGCAGAAAAGCTAGACACACTAGATTTAGTTCATGAGTGGGCGTAGTCATATTCTGGCCGATCAAAAAGCAACAAAACTAGACCAACCGTAACATCTAATCACTAGTTCTTGGTAGAAGATGAAGCTAGGGATACTATTAAAACATTAAACAAGAGTAAAAAAGTATTTATATGACGTTATTCTTATTTATTTGTTTGAAAATTACGTAATGCACGATTGCATAATTTATTTTTTTCTTACAAAGAACCACGGAAAAACTGGTGCGAATAACACTAAATCTACTAATTTTGGCCATAAGCATGTTTTTTTTTACTTTGTATATGGATTAACTTGACGTTTGAAGACTAAAAAGAAAGTTTTATTGTCTACTACAGTAATTTATCTTTGGTGAGTTTGAATTCTACAGTCAACTTTTTAGCGTTTTTCAATTTTACATGCAAAATGATTAAATTATACCGAACATACTTGTGTTAATACTACCAAAGACATTATATATTTGAATTTTCTATCCATTTCCCTACAGTTTGGTATATAATAAGTACATGTTCAAAGGAAAATTCACAAACAAATTTAGACTGAAAGATGAACACTTCACTCTATAAAATTCTGCCCACAAAAAAAGTCTGGCACAGCATGCAAAATAACTCTGGAATGAATGAGTTAACTATATGTCTATTATCATTAACATTTTTTTTTTACTTAACCAGCGGCACTTGGGCTTTCAGCTCTTCGGTCCAATGACATGTCATTGCGATGCTGGGGAGCATGTGGACTTTCCTTCCAACCCCATCCACAGAGGGTTTATCTCAGGAGCCGTTCAGGTTATTCAGTCAAAATCCCGGTCGATGACACTCCTTCAAATACTGACGCTCGGGCTTGAACCTTGAAAACCTGGTCGCCAGCGCAACGTTGTAAACATTACACCAGCGCGGCTCCCGTCTACTATCATAAATTTTACTAAAGTTGTGCAGACAATTTATCAACAATATTATTTCTTCTACAGGCAGACTCTTTCACTTGACAAACAAAAAGGTAATTAACATGGAACTGTCTTCTCTTGTGTGTTTTAAGAGATATTTAAAATGTTTTTCCTCTTCAGCATAATTATTAGTGGGGAAATTGAAAATATTTCAGAATGTTTACTCATGCCCATTCGGTATACATGTACACTCATGAAACACCGACAGATCGTTTTTGAATCCGTCAGTAACAATACTTAAATATCGCTAGTTACCATTATTTCAATATGTTTATTTAATGGCCTAAATTCTTCTAATGACGTGATGGTTTTTTTACACTTTAATGAAATTAATTTATCAGGCCCAACCATTATCATTTTATATAAATAGTTATTTCAGCACATTTACAAGAGTATTTTAATGAAACAATATGAAAGAGGAGACCCATAAATAAAAATGTAAGTAACATTATGTAAGCTGATAATATGAAGGCCATCTTCTTGAACATTTTACTCAGCTAAGAATATATAAACATCTATGCAACCATTCTGTTTGTTCAGTTTGATTGCCAAATTAAATTCTGTGACCTGAATTTGTTTATCCAACTTTTCTTTATTCACTAATTTTCTGAATGACTTATTGTGAGTAAGCTCAAAGTAATGTCCTGTTATTTTGTGTTTGGAAAAACACTTAAAAGTTTCATGAAATGGAATAACATGTTTTGAGAAATTCTAACAATTTCCATGATTGCTAATATGAAGCATACATAATGACAAGAATAAGAACAACATGAATAACTAGTTCGTCAGTAACATTATTCTGATTATAGATCATTTCACTTAAAAAAATATTCAGTGTACAAGGCAGACAGTATTTATTTATCATGCCAGTTCACTCTAAAGTCAATATGATAATCACAGTTATCTGAGTTTGTCCTTCTCCATGAACCACTTTCAACAGTACTTTTCTCTTTCAATATCAGGTTCACATTATGAGAATATTTTACAAGAGTCGCCTAAAGGAGATGTCCCGCCAAACTCACATTATGAGAATATTTCGCAAGAGTCACCTAACGAAGATGTCCCATCATACCCACATTATGAAGAGATTAGTGATATTCAATCTGACATCCCAGACAACTCTAGTGGCTATACAAACAGAGGAATCTTAAACACTGAAGGTGGAGATGTGGAGTATGAAAATACAGTTTCTGCTTTCTAACATTGTGTGATAAACAGTGTTATTTAAATGCTCTATCTTTTATTGTACAATAAAAATAAATCCAGTATATCAAAACATAGTCACTAATAATCAATATTTTAAGACGAAAAATCGTTTTATACAAAGTCATAAGACGAGAAGAATTAGTTCTTAATACAAAGACAATAAATATAATGAATGGAAGGAATAGCAACTGTCATTATATACAGGTATATCTCGCTTTATTGCGCTTTGTAGATATTGCGCTTTTTTTCAAATTAATTATGTTTCTTTATTAGATCGTGCCTTCTTCTTCCTATAGATTTTGGCTTACATGATGAAGATTATCTTTTTTTATTTTTTGGCAATGAAGTATTTTAAATTGTACAGTACATTTTTCTTTTTAGAGCTATCGCTATTACGCATTTTAGTGTAAATGTGATTTTAAGCTTTAATATGCACTGGGAAGCCAAAAAATGTTTATGACCCACTTTATTGCGATATTCGCTTTATTGCGGTTGTCTGGAACCGAACCCACATGTCGTAAATTTATTTTGAGAGAAAAGAGTCGTAGAAATAGTGGTCCGGTTTAGAGTGGAAAATGATGATGGAAATATTTTTGTTTATCTGTACTTTCTACTGCTGTGGAGAGAAAACAACCTGTAAATATGCTGTGTGGACAACCCAAATACTTAAGGAACGTTTGTCTATGGGTGTAATTATTTATTTATTTCCCTAATTCACAAAGACAAATCATTCACACTCTACCTAGTTAGACCCAAACTAAATCAGACTCAAAATATCTTTATCCCGGCTATGCGATTGCCTCAAATGTAGCTCAAGATCCCAGAACCAGCCCACAAATATGTGTGCATCAAATGTATCTCAAAATTATCCCGGCGAGCCAGCCAAATATTGTCGTAAATTTATTTTGAGAGAAAAGAGTCGTAGAAATAGTGGTCCGGTTTAGAGTGGAAAATGATGATGGAAAGCTCAGTGATAGAAAATGTAGAGATTTAATAGTTGCTTCACAGCGTGCTGGAGGAGAGTAAAGACAGACTTATTTACGACAAATCGTTTCTCTCAATCTTCTCTTTCACTCTCCTGGTCAAACAATTATTTGCCAGTTTTCCAGACCCGCATCTGCGCGCACACCGATTTGGTGTTTTTCAACCACACAGACGACGTTGATACAAACTATATTAAACGAATAGGGGAAAAGTTGGGCTTTGGGTATATCCAACACACAGAACTAAATGAGTTTATGTGATTTTATTCACTTTAAACATCAATCACTAACAAATATCAGGTATTACATAAATTATCATAAGTACACAAATGCAAATAACAAATTTGGGAGGGGTGAAGAAGATTGGTATCGACTAAGCCCTTCCCGCTTATTAGACAAAGACAAACCCAGTCCAGAGATAGATAATATCAGGAACATAGGTACGTTAACCTAACAGTAAAGTTAATTGCTCTGAAAGAGGTGTTACAAAGTTAGGTATAAGTGATAGAAAAAAACCTGTTCTTCCCAGCTGTTCTTCCCTTTACTAAGCAAATGGAAAGGAGGGGGGTTTTAAACAGAGTTAACCAATTATTAACTCCCCCTTAAAGGAACAATGCAGGGAATACAGAAAAATTATATTACTAGGCAAGAAAGTTAACAACAGGGTTACAAAAGAAAAAGATTAAATTTCCTGTCATTCATGCACACGCGTGAGGATCCACACTCATGTACTCACACACTTACCGAATGCAGCCTCAGACGATCCATAAAAGTATATAAAAACAGCAAGTATTCTTTGACATATGAACTGTCTAGTCCTTCGATGTCCCGCCCCAGATGTTTGCGAGGTTTTGTTGGTAACAAATATTCTCACTTATCGCAAGACTTGAAGACTAAGAGTTCTCGTGTTTTTATTATATAAAAAAAGGAGTCTATGGGATGGCACTAACACAGTTCGGCACAAGGGTGAAAATGAAGTGGTCTCTTTTAATCCTCCGCTATGGTAAAATTCCTTCAATGCGTGATGATAGTTTTTTTATTAAATCCAATTGAGGAAAAACTAGGCTCAATCACAGTCAGGAAAATATGTACTCTCTCACAGTAAACAGTAAATATAATATCGCTACTGGCGATGATTACCTCCCAGTTTATCTTACAGGTTTGTAATGATAATTTGATGATTGTTCTTTAAAATGTTCTTGGGTGGGCTTTATTTCATTTAATTATGACAGCTAGGTCGCAAAAGGACCGCCACAAGATTATATTTAAAAGAAATGTTTCTTCAATATGACTGGAAGTTTATAGGATGATTTCTTTATTTCTTTCTTTATTTAGCTGGGACCGCAGGTTACGATCACTCTGTGTGAAAGAAAAAAGACATGTAACATACCGAAAAATCAAGCGCGATAAATTTCCCGTTAAGCCTATAATACACTCGAGTATTTAATTATGTATTTAATAAACACTGCGCGAATTCTAGTGGTTAAAACACACATCTATAAAACTAGGACTTAACTGAATTTATTAATTATAAATTCCTTCGCGACTTTAAAAGTTAATTTAAGCATCTATTATCTTTTGAAATAATATAATAGATAGATCATTATATTTAAAACTGGAACTCTTGAGATGGTTTAATTAAATAGATTTAAATTAACACAAAATCCCTTGAAATAGAATGACTGAACTAGACCACTGATCACTTTACACAATATATATTACCGCTTTGCACAGAATAGAAAACACTGCAAATATATATATATAAAATCCAGGGGAAAATCTATAACAAGATTTCAATAAAGCTAGTGCTTCTGTAAAGGTCTGGCCAGCGAGTGATAACGTGTCTAGTTCTACATGGTCTATTTAGCTAAAATGGAATGTAAGTTGAGTGGGACATGATAAACTTGACAGCTTATTTGATCTCACGAACTTTTGGGGATCTGACCGCCAAATCAAGAGAAGAAACCGCACCCTGGTCTTCGTATCTCCGTTCGCTGCTGCCCGTTCGCTTTCCCCGTTCGCTCGGTTCCTCGATTGACACCGAGACGCGAAATTAGCGGCAAGCAACTGCGTCTCGTATCAGGGACCACTACTGTCTTTGATAACGCCGATAGTCTCCCCTAAAATCCCTCAGTCTGTCTCTTTGATCATGGTCGCTGTACCTGTTTGATTCTGGCGACGCCCCCCACTGGCCAAGTTAATGAAAATAACTGCCTATGATTGTTCAAGAGATGTTAGTGGGCGTGATTTAATCTCTCCTTAAATCAATGCGATGACCAGAATGAACGATAGGTAAACTTTCCGCATATCAATCAGCAAACGTGTTTGCCTTCTGTGTGGAACAGTTGCATAGCTAATGAATCCACGTGAAAGAAATCCCGTTTTACAAGAATTACAACAAAGTTCAGGGTCAGCCGAGTTCGTCCATCACAATCGTCCCCTCTTTTGAGACGTGAAAACGTGTTTTCATGTTTAATTTATGACGATGAAGCTGCCCTGATCTGTAACTTTTGGATGATTGGTATCTTCATCTTCCTCCTCTTCCTCTGTAGTCCAGTTTCTACTCAGGAAATCAGCCCCGACATTCTGTCTTCCCGGAATATATTCCACTTTGAAAGAATAAACGCTTAAAAGGAGGGCCCAACGCATGATCCTAGCGTTAAATTCTTTATTGGCACCAAGAAATGCTAACGGAGCGTGGTCTGTTTGCACCGTGAAAGATGTACCATAAAGAAACTCATGATGGCGTCTGATACCGTCAATCAGAGCAAGACATTCCCTTTCAACTACGCTGTAGTTCCGTTCCGCTTTATTTAATTTCCGACTGCCATAGGCAACTGGAAATAGCATGTTCAGGTCACTGTCATCGGCTTGAAGCAGTGTTGACCCGATGCCCTGACCTGACGCGTCGACTCTCAGTACAAAAGGTTTCTTGAGGTCAGGCAACCTCAAAATGGGGTATGCAGACAACTGTCCTTTCAAAGTGCTATACGCGTGTTCGCACTTTTGATCCCATATGACCTTATCAGGACAACCTTTCTTTGTGAGGTCAGTCAGAGGTGCCGTCAGTCCGTTGAAGTTCTGGATGTACTTCTGATAGTATGCACATAGCGATATGAAGGAACGTACGTCTTTCTTCGTTCGGGGTCTTTTTGCTGCCACTATTTTCTCCACGTTCTTCTTAATAGGCCAACTGCATCCGTGAGAAATAGTGTGCCCCAGGAAGTCTAACTGTTCAAACCCGATGAGACATTTGCTAGGTCTGGCTGTGAGACCCGTTTCCTGTAGTCTCCTGAGGAGCATAGCAACCGTAGCAATATGTTCTTCATAGGTTTCCGATGCAATTAAGATGTCATCCATGAAATTATGGATATGGGGACTTTGCAAAGGTTGTAGAAGCTTCCTCATCATCCTGGTGAACACTCCTGGTGCGTTATGCAAACCGAACGGCATCACATTAAATGTGTAATGTCCTTCACTAGTGCTGAAAGCTAACAAAGGTTTAATTTCCTCCTTGACTGGTATTTGATAATAACCTTTACTGAGGTCAATCTTGGAGAAGATCTTTGCTTTGCTGAGCTTGGTGAACAACTCAGAAACAGTTTGGAGAGGTTCGGGCTGGAATTCCGTTACAGCGTTTAGCAACCTGTAATCAATGCACAGCCGAACTTCCTTATTGGGCTTCTGCAACAGCACTACGCTCGAGCTGTAAGGAGATGTAGACTCACTGATAATTCCTGCCTGACGCAGCTTGTCTATTTCTCCGCGAAGTGCATCCGCTTTAGCGTACGGGATGGGGTAAACTCTGGTTTGAACAGGGGTCTCGTTTGTTAATTTCATATCAAATTCAATGAGATTTGTTCGACCAGGTACATCCGTTAAGACTGCACTGTACTGTTTTAGTAGAGCCCTAGTTTCTGTTTGTTGTTCTGGTGAGAGATTGTCGCCGAACTTGACATCTTTAAAGGATTCTGTGGGTTGCAGTGGATACTCCATGCAACCATCATCATCTTCCTCGTCTTCCGTTGCTATGGCGACAGCCAGGAGATGCTCGGAGGATGGCACCGGTCTTTCCAAATATTTCTTTAGCAGATTTATGTGGAAGACCTTCTCCTTTCCTTTGATGGAGATCTTGTAGTTGGTACGTGAGATCTTTTTAAGGACGGTAAACGGTCCTTGCCATCCGATGCGAAGTTTATTGCTTCCGGTTGGAAGTAGCAATAGGACTTTCTCCCCTGGTTGTAGTTCTCTCTCTTTTGCAGCTTTGTTGTATCTTTTAGTAATTTTAGCGCGGGCTTTCTTAAGGTTGGTAGTAGCTAGATCCCATCCTAGCTTTAGCCTTTCCTTAAGCTCAGATACATACTTGCTTGCAGAGACGACTGTCTCGTCAGCCTTCTGGTCTGTCAGGGACCGAAGTAAGGCTTCTAGTGGCCCCTTAATAGGTCTGCCAAATAAAAGTGTAGCTGGCGCAAAACCCGTAGACGCTGGGGTACCTCTCGGTAGGCGAATAAGGCAGCCGATATATATTGGTCCCAGTCTTCCGGTTTCTCCTGACCCAGCTTACGTAACATCATGGTGAGGGTACCGTTAAAACGTTCCACGAGCCCATTTCCGGCCGGATGGTAGGGACTTGTGTGGATATGTTTGGCCCTCAAGATCTTAAAGATCTCCTCCATTAACAGGCTACGGAATTGGGATCCATTGTCCGTCAAAACTTGTTGAGGGAATCCCAACCGTGTAAAAATTTGCACAAGGGCTTCTGCGACATGCTTGGAATTAGTGCATGGTAGCGGTACGGCTTCGGCCCACATAGTGCAAGTGTCAACTAAGGTCAGGATGAACCTGTTCCTTCTTTTGGTCTTTTCCAGAGGACCAATAATGTCGACAGCAACCCGTTCAAATGGAGTCCCTACTATTGGCATTTGCCCCATAGGTACTGGGGGTGTCAAGTGCTTGGGTGCTACCCGTTGGCACTGGGCGCAGGATTTCACATACCTGACAATGTCAGAGTTCATTCCTGGCCACCAATAGTGGTTTTTTATTCGCTGAATAGTGGCGTTTTGTCCCATGTGTCCGCTAAAGGGAAGAGAGTGCCCCATTTCTAAGATCTGGTTTCTGTACTGCGTCGGTACTAGGAGCTGGTTATTCCCCGTGTCCGGGTTGCCCGTTCTACGATACAATACACCATCCTTAGAAAAGATGTCTCCGTTGTGTCTGGGGTCCTTAGCCATGGGCAGTTTTTTAAAGCAGGGCGCCAGAGTAGGGTCCTTTTGTTGCGCCTCCTTCAGTTCATTCGGCAACAAGTTTGGCGCAGGCTCCCTCTCCTTCTTGGCTTGCCCTCTTGTGGTTACCGCTGCCACAATCGGCTCCTTAGGTCTCCCAATGAACCTATATCTACATCCCAAGATAACTGGGTAGATCGGATCATCCATTATGGCCGCTTTAATAACTCCTCTGACAAAGTCAGAGTGTATTTCTACCAGTGCGATAGGAAGCGTCCTGGGTGCATCACTCCTGAAAACTCCACTAAGTTTGACGGTTTCCTCTGTCTCCTGACCGGGTTTGACTAGGTGCCTAGCGACAATACAATCAAAACTTAATCCAGTGTCAAAAAGACAAGTAGTAGAGGTACCGTTCAAAATTACAGTTCCTCGAGTTGAGGGTCGGTCCCCCTCAGGTTGAGAATCACTGACATTGACTCTACCTTTCGAGGCTGTATGCAAACATCCAATGCGGTTTGCACCGGTTTGTTTGCCCTGATCAGACGTTCCTGGTGTACGGGTCTTCCCTTTTCCTTGACCTTGGTGGCCGCGCTGCCACGTAGGCTTGTTGGGTTGATCAGAATTGTTGTTGGAGGGGTATCGGGTTTTGTAGAATTTCGATTTTTCCTGTGGAGGTTTCTGGGTATTGTTATCTCGTTGGTTATAATGTTGAGAGGAAGTGGAAGAATAGGATGCCTGCTCTAGATTCTGTTTTCGAGATGGCTCATCGGTGGGTTTACGTTTAGTGCTGGGAAGTTCGGCCATTGCATTGCTATAGCGTTCGGCTTTATTGAGTATGTCTTCAAGCCTGACTGCCCCCTGTTCCGCCAAAAATCTACGTGTTTCATTCGACAAAGTGGATTTTATCTGCTCCACAAGAACAAGTTCGAGGAGTCCCTCATATGAAAGAGGTAGGTCAGATAATTCAATGCACTTTGTCAGATAACCCGTGAGACGTGAAGAGAACTGGGGAAATGTTTCCGTGCTCTCTTTTCGGCTGTTTCTGAACAACTGCAGAAACTTTCGGGCAGTCATCTCAAACTGCTGTAGTAAGGCCTTCTTCAACAGGTCGTAATCATGTTGATTCGGTCCCAGCTTTGTGTACACGTCATAAGCATTGCCTTTCAGTGACGTTGAAAGTTTGAGCGCCCAGCGGGTACTCTCTAACCCATAAAGATTCGCGAGTCTCTCGAATTTTTCTAGGTAGCTGTCAATTTTTTCGTTAGGGCTAGGAAAAGATTCTAAAGAAAACGACATAGCAGTTAATTGGGCAGATTGAGTACTGGAGAGGTCCATTGATTGAGACTGGGGCGAAGACGGCTCTCCGTTAGTCGAAGTAGAGGCGCCCCGACTCTCTAGAGCCTTAAGCGCCAGTTGATGCTGTTTTTCCTTGTCTCTCTCTCTCTCTCTCTCTCTCTGCGAGTTTCCATCTCTGCTTCAATTTTCTTCTGTTCCAAAAGACGTTCTTCCGCTTCTTTCTTATCTGCCCTCTCCTGGGCTTCTCTCCTCTCTGTTCTTTCTTTCTCTTCCTTCCTCTCAGCTTCTGCTCTCTGTTGCTCCGCCTTCCTCTCAGCTTCGGCTCTCTGTTGCTCCGCATTCCTCTCAGCTTCGGCTCTCTGTTGCTCCGCGTCATATATTTCCAATTCCTGGTTAATAAACGCGTTTGCAGCTTCTGCATCTAATCCTGCCTCTTTCGCTTCCAGCCTCAAGATGGACCTCATCTTTATCCTCTCTGCCATTGTTAAAGAATAAGATGAAGTATGCTTAGAGAACTAGTAAGAAGAAACGCGAAAGGGAGGAACTCTGAACCGCTACGAGAAAAAAAAACACAAGTATAAATTTACCTGTGTTACCTCCTACCTGTACTGTGCAAACTTATCGCTGCTATTATCTGGCAATTAAGGCTCTAAACGCAAGCGACTATGCCACTAAATGGTAAGTTACACTGGAAAAGAATCTACTTTTACTAACAGTAGAGAAAAATTTATATTAAAACAATTTAAAAGGAAAAAAAAAATTTCCCCTAAATTTTAAATCTCTGACAACAAACTCCGTCCCTAAAGTCAATTATTGAGATGAGACGTTGTTAACTTAATTTTTTAAAAATCAGAACAATCCGTCTTTAGCTAAGCTCAACTCTTCTTAACTTCAAAAACCTTAGTGACTGTAAAACAATCACGCAATCCCAGCAACTTTTATAAAGAAAGAAATATAATTATCTCCGCCAGAGGATAATTAAAATAGCAAATATTTTTGTTTATCTGTACTTTCTACTGCTGTGGAGAGAAAACAACCTGTAAATATGCTGTGTGGACAACCCAAATACTTAAAGAACGTTTGTCTAGGGGTGTAATTATTTATTTATTTCCCTAATTCACAAAGACAAATCATTCACACTCTACCTAGTTAGACCCAAACTAAATCAGACTCAAAATATCTTTATCCCGGCTATGCGATTGCCTCAAATGTAGCTCAAGATCCCAGAACCAGCCCACAAATATGTGTGCATCAAATGTATCTCAAAATTATCCCGGCGAGCCAGCCAAATATTGTCGTAAATTTATTTTGAGAGAAAAGAGTCGTAGAAATAGTGGTCCGGTTTAGAGTGGAAAATGATGATGGAAAGCTCAGTGATAGAAAATGTAGAGATTTAATAGTTGCTTCACAGCGTGCTGGAGGAGAGTAAAGACAGACTTATTTACGACAAATCGTTTCTCTCAATCTTCTCTTTCACTCTCCTGGTCAAACAATTATTTGCCAGTTTTCCAGACCCGCATCTGCGCGCACACCGATTTGGTGTTTTCAAACACACAGACGACGTTGATACAAACTATATTAAACGAATAGGGGAAAAGTTGGGCTTTGGGTATATCCAACACACAGAACTAAATGAGTTTATGTGATTTTATTCACTTTAAACATCAATCACTAAAATATCAGATATTACATAAATTATCATAAGTACACAAATGCAAATAACAAATTTGGGAGGGGTGAAGAAGATTGGTATCGACTAAGCCCTTCCCGCTTATTAGACAAAGACAAACCCAGTCCAGAGATAGATAATATCAGGAACATAGGTACGTTAACCTAACAGTAAAGTTAATTACTCTGAAAGAGGTGTTACAAAGTTAGGTATAAGTGATAGAAAAAACCTGTTCTTCCCAGCTGTTCTTCCCTTTACTAAGCAAATGGAAAGGAAGGGGGTTTTAAACAGAGTTAACCAATTATTAACTCCCCCTTAAAGGAACAATGCAGGGAATACAGAAAAATTATATTACTAGGCAAGAAAGTTAACAACAGGGTTACAAAAGAAAAAGATTAAATTTCCTGTCATTCATGCACACGCGTGAGGATCCACACTCATGTACTCACACACTTACCGAATGCAGCCTCAGACGATCCATAAAAGTATATAAAAACAGCAAGTATTCTTTGACATATGAACTGTCTAGTCCTTCGATGTCCCGCCCCAGATGTTTGCGAGGGTTTGTTGGTAACAAATATTCTCACTTATCGCAAGACTTGAAGACTAAGAGTTCTCGTGTTTTTATTATATAAAAAAAGGAGTCTATGGGATGGCACTAACACAGTTCGGCACAGGGGTGAAAATGAAGTGGTCTCTTTTAATCCTCCGCTATGGTAAAATTCCTTCAATGCGTGATGATAGTTTTATTAAATCCAATTGAGGAAAAACTAGGCTCAGTCACAGTCAGGAAAATATGTACTCTCTCACAGTAAACAGTAAATATAATATCGCTACTGGCGATGATTACCTCCCAGTTTATCTTACAGGTTTGTAATGATAATTTGATGATTGTTCTTTAAAATGTTCTTGGGTGGGCTTTATTTCATTTAATTATGACAGCTAGGTCGCAAAAGGACCGCCACAAGATTATATTTAAAAGAAATGTTTCTTCAATATGACTGGAAGTTTATAGGATGATTTCTTTATTTCTTTCTTTATTTAGCTGGGACCGCAGGTTACGATCACTCTGTGTGAAAAAAAAAAAGACATGTAACATACCGAAAAATCAAGCGCGATAAATTTCCCGTTAAGCCTATAATACACTCGAGTATTTAATTATGTATTTAATAAACACTGCGCGAATTCTAGTGGTTAAAAACACACATCTATAAAACTAGGACTTAACTGAATTTATTAATTATAAATTCCTTCGCGACTTTAAAAGTTAATTTAAGCATCTATTATCTTTTGAAATAATATAATAGATAGATCATTATATTTAAAACTGGAACTCTTGAGATGGTTTAATTAAATAGATTTAAATTAACACAAAATCCCTTGAAATAGAATGACTAGACCACTGATCACTTTACACAATATATATTTTACCGCTTTGCACAGAATAGAAAACACTGCAAATATATATATAAAATCCAGGGGAAAATCTATAACAAGATTTCAATAAAGCTAGTGCTTCTGTAAAGGTCTGGCCAGCGAGTGATAACGTGTCTAGTTCTACATGGTCTATTTAGCTAAAATGGAATGTAAGTTGAGTGGGACATGATAAACTTGACAGCTTATTTGATCTCACGAACTTTTGGGGATCTGACCGCCAAATCAAGAGAAGAAACCGCACCCTGGTCTTCGTATCTCCGTTCGCTGCTACCCGTTCGCTTTCCCCGTTCGCTCGGTTCCTCGATTGACACCGAGACGCGAAATTAGCGGCAAGCAACTGCGTCTCGTATCAGGGACCACTACTGTCTTTGATAACGCCGATAGTCTCCCCTAAAATCCCTCGGTCTGTCTCTTTGATCTTGGTCGCTGTACCTGTTTGATTCTGGCGACGCCCCCCACTGGCCAAGTTAATGAAAATAACTGCCTATGATTGTTCAAGAGATGTTAGTGGGCGTGATTTAATCTCTCCTTAAATCAATGCGATGACCAGAATCAACGATAGGTAAACTTTCCGCATATCAATCAGCAAACGTGTTTGCCCTCTGTGGAACAGTTTCATAGCTAATGAATCCACGTGAAAGAAGTCCCGTTTTACAAGAATTACAACAAAGTTCAGGGTCAGCCGAGTTCGTCCATCACACCACAATATCTCCGAAGTATACCTGTATCTAGAAATGTGTCTGTCCAGTTCTTCACTCAGTTTTAATTATTTATAATGAGCCCGTAGGTTTGTATCAGCTGACTGAATCATTTTGTCAACAGTGGTGGAGACTAATAACAGAAACTCTGTTATTTTATTTTGTATGAACGTAAGTCACCTCGTGTAGGTTCCTAGTGGTCTCTGGTAGAGATTAATAACACAATCTGTTATTTTATTTTGTATGTACGTAAGTCACCTCGTGTAGGTTCCTAGTGGTATCTGATGAGACAAAGAACAAAATAGGGCTACTGATTTGTCATGCATATCATACAAGGTGTCTAATATGGGGTTATACTTTAGGCTGACAACCTCATCAAATAAAAAATAGATTATTACATAAACCATAAATACAAGACCATGTGAATGTTTAATGCCAGCTCCCAGCAAGTGGATTAGCTATAGTGGTGGCTCCATGCTCCATAACCAGCAAAAAGGAAAGTGATGATGTGGATGTATATGAATCTTACTGTTGTATCTTGTTATATAGAATTTCTACATTAAATTTTCTAGTATTTATTTTATGTAACTGAGATACAAATGGATCAAATATACATATTCCAAAAATGTCAATTTTACTGTTATTGATTTATCTAAATGATGTAAACATAAATTTTATTGTATAAAATGCATTCATTTTTTGTTTTGTTTTTTTGTTTTTAATATTTATGCAAGATAATGATCATCAGGATTTTTTACGTACCTTACCTGATGCCCATCACAGTAATGCACTATCTTTCTAATTTTGTCTAAAGGTTGACAGTGTTCCTTCAAAATAACAAGGTTTTATTACTAAGATAACATTTTTTAGTCAAAATGATGTCAAACCTGTCAGTATGTAACGGGTTGAGGCACTTTAGAAGTGATATGAAAATGCAGCTAATGAAATCCTTTGTTCCTCGTTTCATTAATTTTGTCATTAAATAACATTTGTGTTTTAAGCTAATAGAAATAACTACATGAATAAGTTGGCTAAATAAAAGAATCTTTTTAGGAGTGTTCGTTTTGCTCAGTTGTCTAGTACCTGTCTTTGTTATGGCAAGTAAACAGTTGTCATAGATATACAGATTTTCATGACTCCGTAATGCCAAGCATTTCTTTTTCTTGTTTGTTTTCTATGCAATTATTCATTTTATGAAAGTATGTTGTGTGTTAGAATAGAAGGATTGAAGTGTTAAGACAAGATTACCAATGTGGAACTGATGGTAAGAACCAGGCAACTGCCAGTGGAAGAAGAGATGGAAGAAAATGCTGGAGAAGGATGATGAGGAAACCTGATGACAGCATTACCAGGCTGCATAAACTAAGCGAAGACTAGCACATCGCTACGTCTCGCCTTACCAGCATCTCTGCTCAGACTAACCTGGGCGGAAATCGTTCAAACCTTGCCACAAACAAAGACATGCGCAGAACACACGAATCGAATACAACTCAGCTATACTTACGAAACGAAGAATGTTACAGAATGTCCAGGGTAAGAGAGATAAAGGGAGATCAAAGAACACATGGAGAAGACATGATGGCACAGGACAGGAAGATCTGGCATAAGTTGATGACCTTTGCTTCTTGGAGAGTTGAAGAGTGGTGACATAATGAAAGAATAAAATCTTACAGTTAAAATTTATAATTTTGAAATAAATACAATATTTTAAAATGTTTTTCTCAAGTCAACACACTAATATAGGCTTTATATTGTCACAGTGCATTATATGAATATTGGTCACTGATTGTATGCCCTTCGATTTTTCTATAAACTACTCAGGTATTATTTAACTACATGTTATATTTTTGTTTTAAAATGTAGTAATATTTAAACCAGACTGCAAGTTAGTACTCAAGCTTACATACATCTATCCACATAGTCGTTATGATGAGAAGATGATGTAATTTTCTGACATTACTAAAAACACATTTTGACATCTGCTTTCTAAATATTAAGTCATGAGATAAATTAGTAAATCAATATTGATATTTTAATTTTTTTTTTAAATAAAAAAAATGCCCCCAATAGCTTTGTACATTATTGAAAATTTTCAGGCTGCCTGTTTTTCTTTCTGTTGTATCTTTTCTCCTTAAAAATGTCAAACAGCAAATAGGTATTACAAAAATATTTAAGGACACAAGCAGCTCTGGATATAAGGTCACAATACTGAACAATTATGAAAACATGGTATTAGAATATTTTCTGATAAGTTAAGATCCTCTGAATATAAATATGTCAAATTAAGTGTGTAAGAACACATTATACAAAAGATGTATTTTGACTTTGAAGACTATTATATTAGTAAATTGTGTTCTTTTTTTTACAATATATACAACTTTTAATGCATAAGAGCTTTTGTTGCAAGAAGTTTTTTTTATAACTTCTTAGGATTTGGCACACCCATAACACATGGTACCGGCAACCTCATTTTACAAAAACAAAACTTGCCACAGGAACCACTATTGCAAGAGCTGGTGACTGCTTCGTGCAAGGAACCAATAGCAGAGGTAGCCACAGGCTTCATACGGGGCAGGAAATGGATGATGATAACTTCATTATATATATATATATATATATATATATATATATATATATATATATATATATATAATATATAGAGATATATATATATGAATATATATAGCAATATATATATATATATATATAACGAGGGCAATTTGTTGAAAGTAATGCACCACATCATTTTTCTCAGGAGCTGTTTATTCAAAAAACATGAAATTTATACACAATATACATGGATATGTCATGTAAACATCGGTATTATTCAACATAATCCCCATCAACTTGTACGGCTTTATGCCAGCGCGAAACAAGTGCATGTATTCCTAGCCCGTACCAGATTTTGTCTTGATCATGTAGCCATTTCTTCGCTGCATGAATCACTCCTTCATCATCTTCAAACCGTGTCCCACGGAGTGCATCTTTAAGTGGACCAAATAGATGAAAATCAGAGGATGCCAAATCGGGACTATAGGGTGGATGGGGTAGTACAGTCCAACCCAATTTGGTGTTTGCTTCCCGTGTTGCCAGACTTGTGTGAAGGCGCGCATTGTTGTGAAGGAGAAGCAGGTCTGCTGGATTCTTGTGCGGCCGAACTCTGCGAAAACGTTGATTGAGTTTTTTCAGTGTCTTAATGTAAGCTTGCGAATTTATTGTCTCTCCTCTTGGCAAAACGTCCACAAAAATCACACCTTCAATGTCCCAAAAGACAGTGATCATGACCTTTCCAGCTGAAGGAATTGTCTTGAATTTCTTTCTTCTTGGTGATTGCGGATGATGCCACTCCATTGACTGTCTTTTTGTCTCAGGTTCAAAATGATGTGCCCAGGTTTCGTCACCTGTAACGATCTTAGCCAAAACGTTCTCTCCATCAGCATTGAAACGCTCCAACAATTCAGAAGAAATTGCTTTCCTTTGCAATTGGTGGTCATATGTGAGACTTCGAGGAACCCATCTTGCGCAAACCTAAGAAAATCCGAGAGTTTTTATAACTGCATTTGAACTACCAATACTGACTGACAGCTGTAAGGGCAATTGTTGAGTAGTGATTCGCCTATCAGTAAGAATAATGCCCTCAGCGCATTTCAACATTTCTGCGTTGGTGGCTGTTGCAGGACGTCCACAGCGTGGCCGATCAAGCAGCTTCGTATCTCCACTTCCTGATTCTTTGATTCTCTGAACCCAGCGACTGACTGTACTCCTGTCGACTGCAAAACTTCCATACACATCACATAGATGCTTGTGAATATTCACAACAGTTTCCTTCTCTGCAACGAGAAATTCTATCACAATTCGCTGTTTATAACGCAAGTTGCTAACACGCTCCATTTCAATGGTTTAGGGCAGCCGTATTATTTGGCCGGTTGCGGTGCAATTTGGTGCATACATTTGGCACATACCATATTTGAAGTGTGCACAATTGCATGCTTCTATCTTCATTATTAGCTGAGAAAAACGATGTGGTGCATTACTTTTTGAACGCCCCTCGTATATATATATATATATATATATATATATATATATATATATATATATATATATATATATATATATATATATATATATGTGTGTGTGTGTGTGTGTGTTTATATGTTCTTAATACTGTGATGGGGCCATAAAAACACCCCAGATTCCCCCTCAAGTTCATGTCATATTTATGTGTTTTAACGCCCATGAACTTTCGATGTGCGCGCTCCAATGAGTACGCCAGCCCACGTGACTGCGCGAGGGCCACAATAACGCCCCAGCCCACGTGACTGCGCCAGCCCTTATCGCTGTCGTGTGAAAAGTATGACGGCAGGAGAAGCGGTCAGTTTGGTGAGATTCGCAGTAGATGCAAGACGTGAAAGACACCAAGAGTCAGCAGAAGTTTGCTCGCGGCATGGAGATTAGCACTTGAGCACTGGCTGTGTGTTTTGTTTGTTGGTTTATTTGTTAAATGTTTGCTTTATTTGCTTGCTATCACTGATAGTGTTGTAAATACAGCCCCTGCCATAGAATCAGAGTTTTATTGTTGTTCGGGTTGGGTCGAGTGTTCACGAGAGTGATCACGTATCACTACAACATCATCATCTCTCTCCCACCCTATCACATTTGGCGTCGTCGACAAGATCGGCAGACAGTGACACTGAGCCAACAGCAAACGAGCAAATATTGTAGTAAACACCCAGCAGTGCAGTCTTGCAGCAAGATGGCCTCAAGGAGCAAGCATGCTACAGGCAGAGGGGAGCACGAGGAGGCAGAAACATCGGTAGTGGGTACATCAGTGGTGCAAAGTAAAGGTCAGAGCAATGCGCCGGTGAAGGTTATATATGTGACGGTGCCGGAGGTAAGACGATTTGGTGAAAAGGCAGGCACCACTTGGCAAGAGTTTGTGAAAGACGTAGAGGCCGTGTGGAAGGTAGCGCCATTTACTGCAGAAGATAAAGTAGACGTTATGTAGAATATTGTTACACCAGTGGTTTCTAGGGAGCTACAGGTACGTGGCGGAGCCAAAGCCAGCCCCGAGAAGTTGCTCGAAATAATTGAAGAAGCATACAGTGAGCCACAACTTATCAATGAGATGACTCGGGATTTCCATGCCATGAGTCAGGGGCCTAGGGACTATGCTGTTGTCTGGGAAGGCAAAAAGCCTGATACGCTAGTGCAGATAGCCACTGTAGAAGGTCACAATGAAGAGGAGGCACTCAAATAAGAAGTAGATAGCCTAACATCCCAGCTAGCACAGCTTTCACAGACTAGTTCGCCAGCACAAAAGGAGGTGCAAAGAAAGAAAACACCATGCCAACCGCGTAAACAGCCAAATCACGACGAGGGGGTGTGTGGGCAGGAACCTCAACTAGACCTTCTTGTAGGGAAGAGTCAGGCTGTTGACAAGGACAGCTGTGATCTAACGGTAACTACAAACACAGATGCACCGAAAGGGCGACAAGGATTTTGCTAGTGGTATAATGTCGACAGAGGATGGGGGTTTATTACGCCAGATGATGGAGGTATTGGTGTATTCGTACACCAGATCAAGATTTTCAGGAAGGGATTCCGGAGTCTGGCAAGGAACGAGCAAGTAGAGTTTGATTGCAAGCCATCGGTTCAGGGAATGGAAGCAGTCTTTGTTTGCGGCATTGGTAGCCAGGAACGTAAGGGCAGTAGGATGCAACCCAAGGCACAGAGGAAGCCTAGAAAGTTGAGGTGCTACAATTGTGGAGAGTTTTCAGACCACATGGCAGCCACATGCCTTAAGGAACTTCCGAAACGATGCTTTCATTGCAGGTCCCCAGAGCATTTAATATCAGCCTGTCCCTCAAAGAGCTCCCTCCCTAAACTTACTGCCACAACTAGGTTGCCTATAGGGTGCAAGCCAAGAGATGGCCGTGACAACTGTCACCCTAACGGTGCCAAGAAAATTGGTCGACATTTAGAGAAGGAAACTCATCCTAAGTAGATAGGAGGGAATGCACATCGACGTTCAGAAGAGGAAGCTCATCTAAAGCAGAATGTGAGGAATGTAAGCCACAGAAAACGAGTGTACAACACGTTGGAAGCAATCCCCCGCCAAGGTCGACAACTGCATGCACTGAACCACAGAACTCACACGCAAGCAGCGACACTGCATGAGGGTACGACTCTTCCAAACCACAGCAACTGCCATCCCAAGTACGTACGACGAACAACATGACGACCAAGAAGGTCACCAACCGGACTGGTACCTCTTACAGAATCTGAGCCCCAAGCCTCGCCGCTCAGAAAGAACCAGGCGCAGGGCCAACAGCGGAAAGTAGGTTGCGGGGACTACATCATCTTAAAGAGGAAGATATATGATGGGGCCATAAAAACACCCCAGAGGCCCCCCTCAAGTGTATGTCATATTTATGTGTTTTAATGCCCATATATTTTCGATGTGCACGCTTCAACGAGTACGCCAGCACACGTGACTGCACGAGGGCCACAATAACGCCCCAACCCACGTCACTGCGCGAGCCTTCATCGCTGGCATGTGAAAAGTCTGACGGCATTAGAAGCGACCAGTTTGGTGAGATTCGCAGAAGAGGCAAGATGTGAAAGACACCTAGAGTAAACAAAAGTTTGCACGCGGCAAAGAGGCACGTGACATTATAATTTTAATCAGATTAGCATTAATGTTCGGTAGCTTTAGAATTATATTCAGCGTGAGTCTGTTCTAATGGTTGAGAAAATAGAGATCTGTGTTTCCTAAGGAGATTTCTGTTAGGACATTATAATTAGTTTTGAAGTTATAGATGAGTGAAAATAACGCGTGTATAAGTTTTATTAGTCGTGTTTAGTCCATTCTCACGGCTGTGAGAATAAAGAGAAGGAACCTATTTCATTCATGAAACTGGGCAGAGAGACAATCTATTACTTTAATTAAGATAATATTAACTTTGTGCCAAAATGGCGGCCACGTGTTAAATGTGCATAAAGATAACGCTTGTGAGCGACAATAACATTTTTAGTTACCTACCTGCTATAGGCCTAATGATGTTAAGCTATTTATTATTTGAGAGCGCAGTGGGTTAATTATAACGTTTGCTAGCTTTGTTAGTCCAAGAGTTATTTTATTTTATTCATTACTGCGAAGGTAATTTAGTTAGTGTTTTTCACGATAATTTATTATCATTTTACTGTATATTTTTAGGAGGTTATACATGTTTATTATTTGGTGTTGGATGAAAATTGGTTTATTATAAGAGGTGCTATTTTAGTAGTACACTTTTAATATAATTTTCTCCATTCATGCCAAGATAGTTTATTATAGTGGAACTCGAAGTAAGTTAACGCATAGTTTTATGGTGTTACTTTGAGATTACGCGTAGTTTAATTACATCTGTTGTGTACACAGTTTGGTAGTGCTAAATGCCCTTTGAGAAGATGAATCTAGCTTTAGGTATTAAGATTTCTTGTGGGCGTAATGCCACCCCTTTGTGCGTAAGGCACTTTGAGACATAAGAGTTTCTCTGTTTGCCCCTTGCGGAACATGGAGACACCAGTGTGGCTGGGTCCAACATATGCCTGCACGAAGCATTTATATGCTATGGCAGGGGTTTGTTTCTGTAACAATGTGTTTCATATTGTTCCCAGTCTCATCAGACGACATACTTCAGAGTGCAGGGACGAATACTGATATGGATCAGTTGCGAGGTGGTGGTTTATGCTCATTAATGAGAGTATTCGTTGTACGTATCGTTAAATATTATTCTATGTCCATTTTATTATCATTTAATTATTGTTATGTGTAGGGTAGTTTATGAGAGCACGCGGGTCTACTTGGGAACAAATTATGTCTCTTCTCGCTCCTTATGCAGCATAGGGCCTCCAATGTGGCTGGCCTCATTATGGAGCATGGGGCCACAATGTGGCTTGCCTCTGCATGGAGACCGCACAAGGCATTCAGATGCTCGTGCAGTAGGGTTTTGGTAGCAATCTGTGTTTCATGGTGAGATTGCCAGCCTCATGCACAACATTATACTAGTCTCATTAGACGACATGTATGGACTGAGTGTGTGTGCATGATAGTTGAATGTATCAGGTGACATGGAAAAAGGACAGTTTGCCAGGTGAGAGCATGGTTTTTCCTCATTATTTAACTATTATGATTTCAACTAGTCAGTGCTTTGTTTGCGTTTCAGATTAGCAATTAAGCACTGGCTGGGTGTTTTGTTTCGTTTGGTTTACTTGTTTGTTCATTAGTTTGCTTTGTTGGTTTCGGTCACGGATAAATTTGTATGAATAAATACAGCCCCTGCCTTAGAATCAAGAGTTTTATTGTTGTTCGGGTCGGGTCTAGTGTGCAAGAGAGTGATCACATATCACAACAACATCATCATCTCTCGACCGCCCTATCACAATACAAATCCGCATGCCTTATTATTTCTTGATGAGTTTTGGCAGAGACTCTCTTTAGGTAAGACATCTGAAAATGTCAAAACACCAAACCTGACAGGGAAAAACAGGACCACGAACCCTGAAGTCAGAGACACAGAAATAAAGGGCAGGATAGAGACAATAAGCGGAAAACTCGAAGTAGTACAAACAACAAAAAGCATAATCAATAAAGGCAAAAGCTCAGGAACCAGCACAGCGAACAAAAAGATAGGACCCAGTGAAAATGATAATCAGGACAACCAGGAAAACACAAACAAAACAAGTCATGAAACCAGAGGAAACAACAAAGAAGACTCCAACCGAAAGGAATCCCCCCAAAAAGTGAAAATAACACAAATAGCTGGAACAGAAGCCATGCTTCGATCTCTCCCGGACGACAAAATCCTGGTGATCCTGGAAAAAGTAATTGACAAAAAAGCCATTGCCAAAATACAAAAAGAGGAATAATGCTGACACTAAATGAATCAGAAAAAACCAAAACTTTAATACAAGAACTGCAGGAAAAACCTAAATTGTTCCAACTGGCCCACAACATCAAAATTCAACTCAAATAGACATTTCAAAAGAAACCAGAAAATGTGTTATTAAAGGTATAAATCCAACCCTGTCAGGTGAGGAAGTTTCAAAGACCCTGGCCAAGCAAAACCCAGATTTAAAGCTGGTACACGTTGAACGAGTAACAGTGAAAGGGAGTATAGTAACCCCAGTGATAGTAATAACCACAGAATGGAGCGAAACCCTCAAGACAGTACTATTTGGGAAAGCAAAAACAAACACAAAAGCCTTCATTCCCCCAGTTCTGCAGTGCTCCAACTGCATGAAGTTTGGCCATGGTCGACACAGTTGCAGGGGGAAGGCAGTATGTAGGTTTTGTGCCGGTTTGCACCCCTTTACCCAATGCGAAAAGGCTACGTCAGATACTGACTATAAAAAATGCAACGAAAACAGAAAATGCATCAACTGCAAATGGAACCACAGCGCCAGGTTCCAGGGCTACCCAGTTTACCAACAGACCAAAAAAGCACTGAAGGAATCAATAACAACCAAAACCCCTTTCAAAATAGTAAGTAAAGAAATAAAAGAAAACACAAACAGTAAAGTTGCAGAAGAAATCAAGTCTGTAAAAGAAGAAATTAAAACTATTAAAACGCAGCTGTCAAAAGAAAAAGATCAGAAAGTAACTAACAAAACATAAGAAAACAGCCAGCCAGACAGTTCAGCTACAACATTGGAAAATGTGAATGCGCAGAAACGTGCAGAGGTATTGCTTCAAGAAGTGAAAGCCACACAGCACCAAATTTCCCAGGATGTAGCTAAACTGACTGTACTGAAAGAAGAAAATGAAATAATACTAGTCAAACTGTCTGAACTAAAAGAGGAAAACGAAATAATACTAAAAGAATGGAAAGTGAAAGACAGGAGATTAACATAGGGAGAGAAGTGAATGTAGTATTGGATGAAAATAGGAAAGTGGTCAAAAAGAACATAATGCAACAGGAAAACAAAAGCAACCTAGAAGAAACTATCAAAGAACAAGTTGAGGTAATTTTACCATACTTAGTGGAATAAATTAGGTACAAAATGACAAGTCTGAATGAGGAATTTCTTGAAAACATGGTTGATAATGGGCCCACAAGTACAGGAAATACAGAATAAGAGCAAATTTGATAGTTTAACCAAAATAAAAGGGATACTAGATGACGTTAAAGTTCAACTTAGATGGTTTTAGAATTATACAGTGGAATTGTAGGGGTATCAAAAAGAATTTTTCACCCCTACTAGCAGAGACAAGAGGAACTACCGTTATATATGCTCTTCAAGGGACCCATTTAAACCCAAATAGTAGATATAGTTGTAAGGGCTTTAAGATACTTAGGCACGATAGGAAAAAAGGTAGAGGAGGGGGTGTCGCAGTCTTAGTTAGCGAAACATTAAAAATTATAGACTGGGAAGTATTTGATACAACCAACATAGAAGGTATCCAGGTAACTATAGCAGCAGAACCAAACAATCTAACAATCCTAAATTTATACGCTAAAGATGGCACATTTAAAGATGAAGAAATACTAGCCATAAGCACCAGACTAGGCCCCAAAACAGTCATAGTAGGCGATTTTAATTCCCATCATTATGCTTAGGGTGGACAACATGCAGACAATGCAGGAAAGTGCCTACTTGACTTCATAGAAAATAATGACATGCTAATACTAAATGATGGAACTGCAACTAGAATTAATCCACAAGCTAACAGGGCAGACTCAGCAATAGACATAAGTATAGCAACTAACAACCTAGCGAATGTAAATTGGGAAGTGTTATAAGACACAAACTCAGATCATCTGCCCATTGTAATAACCATGAATGAAAAAGTCACTCCAAACCCAGAACCAGAGAAACCGACTTTCAACTATAAAAAAGCAAACTGGGAAGCCTTCCAGTCAGACCTGGAGGTGATGGAATATAAAGACATGGAAACAGATGATACTGATTTGTGGGCAGAAACACTGACCAATAAAATTCTGAAAATAGCTATAAAATATATACCAAATAAAAATATGCCACAGCACCTAAAACCAATAAATAACATTAACAAGAAAAGAAAAACTCGGTAGAATAAAGAACCAGTTGCCTGGTGGAATAAAAGCTGTGCAGAAATTCACGAGAGGAGAAAAATGGCATTACAAAAATATAGAAATAACAGCACAGAAGAAAACTATGATGAGTATAAACATATTAGGAATGAATCTAACAGAATAATATTTAAAGCCAAAGAAACTAACTGGAAGGAGTTTTGTCAGTCACTTAAACCTAGCACTCAAATTAAAGAAGTATGGAAAAAGCTTAAGGCAATCAAAGGGAACATTAAGAAAACAATAATGCCAACAATCAAACTACCAAAGAGAGCAGAAACAGATAAAGAAAAAGCTAATGCCCTTGCTGAGTATTTCTATAAAGTCAGTGCAAAAAGTAGTTTTGGACAGAAAGAAAATGAGAGAAGAGAAAGATTTAGGATACAGTTTTCAAAAGAACTACCAGACCAGATAGATAAAACAAACTATTTAGATGCTGATATAACAGAGGAAGAAGTAACTAGTGCAATAAAAGAAAAATCTAATACTGCCTCAGGGCATGTTATAGTTAGTTATGAAATCCTTAAGAAAGTACCCAAAAAAACTATAAACAAAATAACTTCCCTCTATAACAAAATCTGGAGCTTAGGAAAGATACCAAAAGCATGGAAAGTAGCTGTGATAGTACTCATCCTAAAACCCAATAAGGAACCCCATGATGTAAGTTCATATAGGCCTGTCTCCTTAACATCACAACTTGGTAAAATACTGGAAACTGTTGTTAACAAAAGAGTTAAATTCTACCTAGAAAAAAATTAGTTATATAGCCCAAACCAGTCAGGGTTTAGAGCAGACAGTAGACCAGCTTGTAAGATTAGAACATGATGTAAAGCTAGGGTTCAAGAGGAAAGAACAAACAGTGGAAGTCTTTCTAGATGTCGCAAGGGCATATGATGAATGCTGGAGAGATGGAGCTCTTTACAAAATGGAAAAGATTGGCATTACTGTGTTGCTACTAAACTTGTCGCAACTTATTCTGACTATATTCATTTTTTAATGCATGGGAAGTAACTCATGGAATTGTAGTCACTTCGTATTTCTACTAGTTGTCTAATCGTGTGACAATAGTCTGATAGTATGGTTGCCGATAGTTGTGCGAACGATTTTGAGTCACGTCCATATATGGAGCGCTCAGGTCGTCAGTTCTTAGAAAACAGTTGGCAATCGCAATGTTTCAAGATTCATTTCCTTTTAAGGTTCGAGTCTTTAGTCGAACATCGTAGAACATTCTTCGTTTCGTAAGTTTAGCTGAGTTGTATTCGATTCGTGTGTTCTGCGCATGTCTTTGTTTGTGGCAAGGTTTGAACGATTTCCGCCCAGGTTAGTCTGAGCAGAGATGCTGGTAAGGCGAGACGTAGCGATGTGCTAGTCTTCGCTTAGTTTATTCAGGAAGGAGTCCTCATCATTGTTGTTATTTTTTGAGATGATATATCTCTATGTTATTCCTAATGCCTGGAGGCATATGTGATTATGTGATTTAGATTATGTGATTTAATTCCTGATGAACAGGTAACTGAATCCTTTTTGCTGAGTAACTTTATCGCCATCTTGTGATGTTGACTTTTGCTTAGCCTGCCTTATTATAAAGTCTATGATATGACTAGTTTGCTCAGCTCACGATCCACTTATATTGTCACGCATCGATTGATGCCTGTCCTACGGACTATTTGCTTCCTGAACTTTATTGATGGATCTAGGTTTGACCTTTGCTGTTTGAGGAACATAGAGGACAATAATGTGACGCTCGAAAGACATGCCTGTCTTGTTGAGGTCAAATATAGGGGACTAGATTTAATCTCCTAGTTGATATCTACTAGCTCTTATGGAAAGGGGAAGTTTACTACCTGACTACATGTACAGCTGATCACGATATCCTAAAAGGCATATGATGTACATTATTATGATGCCGTCTGCTGTGCCTGTTGAATCGACTACTTTGATGATACAATGACTGTTGTTATTATGTTTTTCTGCATAACGATGTCCATGCATCTTGTCATTGTGGCGTACACAATATATATTGCCAAAAACCATCACTGCTGTTTAAAGCTTTATTGACTTTCTACGTTGTATGGTCGGATGTGACGTCTATGTATGATACTATAGCTATCTGACTCTATCCTTACGTCACACACTTAAACCAGACTAAAGACACCATGTTACTACGCCTCATCATCCCTGGTGTCTGAGGGTGGTACACTACTCTGCAAAGGCCAGCATTACCGTACCTTTGGAAAGCAGATGAATTACAACACCCTCAACGTTGTGTGGCAAATGTGACATCATCCACGGGACATTTATACACAACCCACATTATGCTACGCAACATACTGGTAAAACCTATAGGTATCTAGAAAACTTTTTACAGGACAGGTATTTTGCTGTACAGGTGAATAATGATAAGTCAGAAATATATGAACAACAGAATGGGATTCCTCAGGGATCAGTGATTTCACGTTCAATTTTCACTATAGCTGTAAATGATTTAGCAGATGAATTTAACGACATTAAGAATGCAGTATCACAATTTGCAGATGACTGTGCCATTTGGCGATCTGGAAAAAACTTGGACCATGTTTACAAAAAACTTCAAAATCAAATAGACAAAGTTTCAGAGTGGATGAAAAGTTGGGGCTTCCAAATTAATGTAAACAAAACAGTAGGTATGATTTTCAGCAAAGGAAATTTAAAAAAAAAAATAACAAAATCAATATAACCATTAAAGGACAGAAAATATGTACCTCCTCAACAACAAGATTTCTGGGCATAACTTTAGATAAACAACAAAATTATAATAAACATATAGTCTAGACAATTTAGTAGAAAGCTGTAGGGGACCCCTAAATATACTAAGGATTGTAAAAGGTAATGGGGGGGGGGGGGCAGCAATAAAATAATGCTTATGTTCTACAAGTCTTTCATCACGGAGAAACTGGATTATTCCAGCATAGTCTATGACTCAGCTGCAGCTTCTAACAAAGCAAAACTAGACAGGATTCAAAATGCAGCCATGAGAACCATTACAGGTGCATTTATATCGACACCAATAGAAGCGCTAGAAGTAGCTCTTGGCATACCTCCCCTTGGTCTAAGACGGAAAGAACTAAGATTAAATTATTGGAGTAAAGTAGCACAAGAAGTGACCCACCCAGCACATAAAGCATTTGTCAAAAACCTACCAAGTGTATGGGACGTCCCCTTAAATAAAGATAGATATCCAACAGGGTGGAGAACTATAGAAGACCTAACGCAGTTCAAAGAACTATCAAACACAATTGAAAATAGTAATAAATACAGAAGCAAAATACCACCCTGGGAACTAAAAACACCAATCATAGACTACTCACTTACTGAAAAGATCAAACAAAACATAGAAGATAAGGAAGCCAAAATGATAAGTAGAAAGTTCATAGATCAACTAACTAAACAAAGTCTGGCCGTCTACACTGATGGCTCCAAGGGTGATAGTGGGCAACTAGGGGCCGGAGTTGTAGTATCACAATGGGGAATAAAAAAGAGCTACAGTATAACTGAAGGGGCTTCGATTTTTACCACAGAGATGGTAGCAATTCTTAAAAGTTTAGAAATAATTGAAGATAACCCACCAGTAGCTGTTACGATATTTACAGACTCACTATCATCACTACAAGCACTAGAACACCCAGGTAAATGTAGCCGGCCAGACATAAAGGAAGAAATTCTAGCAATTAATACATCACTAGGGAACAGAGGATGTAGTGTGAGGCTAGTGTGGGTTCCAGCACACATAAGTATTGCTGGTAATGAGTTGGCAGATCAGAATGCCAAGAATGGAAGAACAAGTAAAAACAATATAAGAGCAGGACTGGGAAGGTCGGAGATCAAGAGCCAAGTGAAGATAGCTATAAACGAGGAATGGAAGACAACATGGAAGAAAAGTAGAAAAGGCAGACACGCGTTCAAACTGCTGAAAGAACCAAGGAGGACGTGCCAGGTCAGAGAAGAATTAAAGATACCATCAAACAAAAAACTGTGGTGTCTCGGTGCAGCATACTTTATGATAGAAGAACCACACTGCCAAGAATGTCAGGAAGAGAATGACGTAGACCACTACCTGATCCACTGTAAAAAGTATGAACAACAAAGGCTTGAATTAAAAACTTACTAAAGAAATCACAATATAGACTTGACAGGTGTTAAGGTTTTAAGTATAGATGCCCCAAGAGATGCCCAATCAATACTTAAAAGATATATACATAAAACAAAGGAAAACATATAAGGTTAGTAACAAAAACAAAAAAACAAAACACAAAATAAAAAAGAAAAACTTACTAACTACTCATACGACAAGGAAAGACAACAAGTTATTAAAGAAAAAAAAGAACAAATACTAATACAAAGTAAAACCAAGTGTAAAGGACAATAGTTATCAAGAAACAATACAAAAGAGAAAATAAAATGGACAAATACTAATATAAATTAAAATCACCAACTGCTAAAGACAATAGCTATTTAAATTGAATACAAAATTAAAAAATAAAATGACACTAAATACCCCAATTATAACCAAATTTCAGGTTGAACAGGGTAGACCAAGTTAGAACGAGAAGAGGCAATAACGGTCAGCTGTTAAGTGCCCGCTCTCCACCCATCACCTCATCAAAACAACAACAACAACTCTGAGCATTAACATCCGCAGTGCGTATTCAATCGTAATGAAAATATTACATGGTATTATATTTTTTTACATCATTTTTAAAATGCGTCGTCAAAATTTGAATGTATGTTTATTTTGATTGAAAAAGCAGACTTGTGCATTCATTTGCTTTCACTTATGGTATATCGGTGCTTCAGAATTTTTTTATATAAACCTTCGTCTCCGCTTAGTATTAAAATTTATAAAATGCCTGGCTTTAGTCTGGTTGTTTAAATAACTGTATCAACATACGTAAAAACCAAATTCCCTCGATAGTCGCTTTTTCCCGTTGCAATTATTTTTAAGCTTCTTCTTTTCTTTGATCCATAACCACCAACCGTCAAAGCAGTCAGACAATTTTTAAGCTATTTTATAGTAAAATCTTTTGTTGTTGCAGAAAACAGAATTATTAGATAGCTGTGATTGTTGAAGGACTGTTCAAATGGAAGTAATTTTTTTCACAGGTTGAAAGGTCACATTATTTGGTTTCTACCGCTTTGGTTTAAAAAAAAAAAAGAAAAGTAAGCTTTCAGCTTTTTGTCAAATATGTATTCAATTCATTTGAATGAATGATTATTTTGGTTGACAAAGCAGATTTTTGCATACATTCGTTTTCACGTGCTTCAGAAATTTTAAAACATAACCTTCGTCCCCGTTTATTACTAAAATTTAGAAAATGTCTAGGTAACATAATTTGGTTTCTACCGATATTTTCTTTGCGTAAAACAGAGCCGTAAACAGTGTCTTATCTGAATAAAAGGAAGCAATCCAAATGGTAAAACTATGGATCAAAGGAAACAATCAAAATGGTAAAATTATTATTAAAATGTCGTAATTTACAACTCTACATTTCTTTATTTTACATAGCAGTTTAAATTATTTAAACAGACACTAATGGTTTATGCGAACATTTAAAAAAATACTTTGATCTAGTATTTAAAAGTTATTATTACTTTTTATATTAAATTTAATTACATTTTACAAAGCAGTTTCTGTTCATTTACCCAATATTACATAGTATTTCGAAGACTAAGCACTTCATAACTGAAACAGACTGTAATATCTTTTGTAAAAGAAGAGGGTCGTTATCACATTGCTGGACCGAACGGTCTTCTATAATTGTACATGTACCAGTCTCAAACGAGGTGCGCTTCACCAAAGTAAGGCAATATTTAAGTGTTATTTTATTTTTGGCCCTTAATTAAATAAACTAGCTCAAAGCTAAACAATACAGCAAAACGAAAGAGCTTTATTTAGACATGTGTCATAAAATAACAGGCGTTATCTATTTTTCTCGGTTGAATAGGTGGTGTCTCACCGAAATGAGAAATTACTGTTTTAAATAATAAAACTCAACACAATCACCGTGTCTTTTATATTTGAAGTATGTATGACAGAAAATAATAATCACGTTTTTTTACACAAGCAATAATGTATATGTTTGAAAAGAACGTGCTACTAAAAAAACAGTAGTAAGAACGTTAAAAAAGAATGAATTGGACTATTCTTTCTTGGTGCGCCAGGTCGGAAAGGGAAAATTTGTCTTATTAACATGCTTCTTGCTAAAACTCTGAAGCAGAATAAAATTGCTTTTGCGATTCCATCATAAGAAATAAGAGTATTTTGGAAAAAATTCGGAAGCAAATTGAGAAGCAAATGTGAAATCACTCTTCTGGTGGAACCATAAGGAATAACAGTATTTTGTGCGGCTTGCATTTGCAATTACTGTAAACAAGGCACGAGGATAGTCACTTACAGCGGTAGTCATTAACTTAAATGAAAATTCATTTTCATTCGAATATCAAAATATTATAATTTGATTTGACGAGAAAAGCTCTGAGGAAGATGTATTGGTGGGGGGAAGCAGAGGTCATCTGATATTTACATCAGGAGCCATAAAACTTAAAAGAAGCACTTGTTTTCAATCAGTTTGTTTGGCACCAGTCGCCTGAATTCAACGCTAGACACCAACAGCAGACCAGTCTTGAGGACACGTGATGAAAAAAACTTAGTATTTACCCCGATCTTGCTGCAAGAGACATGCTGCTGCCAAAAGATTCGACTCCTGAAGAGGAGGAACAGTTGAAAACTTTACGGGGAACCAGCAATTGACCCCATCTCATCACCTTAGTAGAATACTAGCACGGAAGTTGAGAATTTTGTTCTCTCGTCCACCAACAACTAAAATCTTCCTGAAGAACTTTATTTATTGCACCTTGTTAAACTAATAACTGATTATTAAACCTGTTTTTTATGTAGGCCTAAATATAAATCTAGATTTGAATTAATCATTATTGAGTGAATGTTATGTCTGCACCCGAATGACTTAGTCTTTTTTTTAAATAAATAACCAAACATAACTATAAAATTAATATTTTGTTGAATCATCTTCAGCTAGGGGATAAGAAAGTACAAGACAAAACATTTCCTAACAGAAGGAGCAGAGAGTAATAAGTTTATAACAAATGACTCAATTGTTATACTTTCCTTTCTAGAAATTCCTGTGAGACTTTCTGAAATAGAAGCATCATTCTCCTATTTATATCTCTGCCAAGATTATCTTCAGCGAAGGTTGATACCTTTGAAAACCTTCATCTTTTTATTCTCAGTTAAGCAATTATTGAACCACTACTGCAGAGCAGGAGAGACAACCTATGACACCCACCAATCACTGTATATTAACTTTTGTTCTGGTTAAATACTGTCTGACTAAATTAAGTAGTTCTCTAGGTCTGTCTATCCTTAACACCTCTTCTATATTTATGAGTGAATTTGAAGCCTGCAAATAATCTAATATAGGGATTCTATGTTCTTCATACCTCTTACATTTTAACAAGAAATACTCTACATTATTGCTTAAAAGACATTCTGTACAGCAGTGTTCTATTCTGAAAAAGCTCTTTGCCAGCTGTATTATGAGAAGTTTATCGTTACCGTGAATTTTGAGTTCCCTAGATATCTGAAATTTTCTTCTTGGAGCCTTGAACATCTTATATGCATGTCTCCCATTCAGATTTTTATCCCACTCTGTTGTCCATGCATCTTTTGGTTATTTCATTAATGAAGCTTTTAATCTTTGATTTAGTCATCCCTTCACTTACTAGGTTTTTATCAGAACTGCCTTTCTTGGCTTGTTTATCTGCCGTTTCATTTCCATCTATGCCAACATGTGAAGTTATCCAGGCTTTTAAAACTGATCATCCTGTGGAATATAAATATGTAGTGCCAGAAATATTTCCTCCGCTTTATCAGGTCTACTGCATTCTCGTATGTTTCTTAGTGCTTGAACTGTTGAGAGTGAGTCTTTTAAAATGGGTAGTTTCTAAGGAGAGTTGTTATAAAAGATTTATAGTGCTTTTAGTATTGCCATCCTCTCTGCAGTGAAAATGGATGCGTATTATGTGGTACTATATCCTCGTGCCATTTTCCTTGTTGGAACATATTTTTCAATCCTCAAATTGTAATCTTTTCACTTGGTTCAATACATATACACTGTAAAGCTGTGTATCAGAGGATATTTGTAGTATATATTTTTTGCTGTTTTTGATACTTTTAGTAATACTGGCATTCTATTTCTGCAAGGTGGTTGTTGCGCACATATTTTTTAGTGACGCACGGATTACGCATACATAGGTAAAATGTATTTATTTGTCTGATAAAAATATATTTATCTTTGAATGCATGTTTTGGTATAAAGGGACAGAACTCAGATTAGGTGATGGGTATTCATTCTGTGAGTTATCGCTCTTTGTATCGTTCTTAAAAATCGAACTCAGCGGAGGGATCTAGACTTACTTTTATCTATTCTGTGTTTTGTTAGGAATAGATTGTTTTTGCTTCAGAATGTCTATGGCCCGAATCTATGTGTAGTTCTTGTCTATGTAGGACGAGTATGTCTTATATCTTGATATCTTGGTATGTTTAAGTGGAACTATTTTTCTTGTACTATACTTTTGGGGGTCAGGTGCTTTTCGGCGGATGAAGATACATGAGTGGGTTCTTTGGTGATGAAGCCTATGGCGGGAAGTCATGTCTTAGACCTGCCCGAAGTTTGTGATCTCCTTTGATGATGGGAACGAAGATATTTTCTTCTGTGATGGTTAAATCCATGAGTTCCCTAATGTTCATTCCATAACGCGAGGAGAAGAGCGTTTTGTGCTTGCTAGTGTATTCTTATGTCAAGGTAAACGTACTTTAGCTGACTTCGTTCATTCCTAGGCTTAAGATGGGCAGACTTTTACATGAATCTACCTATGTCAGTATGTCAGAACGACATATTATATAGCAGCACTGATTATGTTTCTATACAGTAATTATGAGGACAGATTATGCTGATGCTTGTGGAAACTTTGATATTCATGAATTGAATCTTTATTGGAGCTTTGTCGTACATCGTTATGGTGAGCGATGTTTACAAGACGAGAAGCCATTTTGGAATGTTATCTATTGTTGATCATTTACCAGAGAACAGGGACGCCCTTATTATCAGGTGATGATAAACAGATCATACTTATGAAAGAAAAATCTATTATGGGTGATTTAACATTCGCCAAGAAGATATTTGCTGAGTGCTATTTAAAGAAATCTCCGCTAGAGTGCAAGCTACACTTATGCTAAAAGAGGTTCTGTCCAGGAGTCACCGTAAACATTATTGATTAACTGACATGACTAGTCAGTAAGGCCTGATGAAGATTTGTTAAACATTATATATCAACTGACATGATCAGTCAGTAAGGCCTGATGAATATTTATATATGATATGGAACTCTGAATGCTTATATACTGATGTTCCATTGTGATTTTCCTCAACATGAATGCCAATTTATTATTATAGTCCATCGATCAACAATATGCTGTTTATATAAACTGATGTCCAGTAACCACCAATTTATGTGCATTTATCAATGTGGTAGGCCAGATTTCTGGGCTTAACCTGCACAGTAGACATTGCCGGAAGTTAACAGCTACTGAGACCAGTTCGTTTCCCTGACGCCTGATACGACACACCAGCAGTGTTAGTCTACACTTGTTTGACAGTTCCTCACGTGACCTATGAAGCGATTACTGTATCTGGGTCACTGCTTGTTGACATTTTTCTTTGGACTACAGACAGCGTAGCACGGGAAGTTGTGAACATTTGACTGTGTTAGCAGAAGTACTGGTGAACTTAGAAGTCTACACGTCAACAGTGGATCTTCTTGTGTGTTCATATTGCAGAACTGTGTAATAATTTAAAACAGAGAGCTATTATTTACTAAAGTGGCAGTTTAATTTAATTTGAAAACTGAACCATATTAATGTAATACTGAGCCTTCTCTGCAGACACTTCTACAACACATTGCTTTATATTATATGCATTTATTTATTGTATGCTATATGTTTTTATATTTGCATATTATTCGTTGTATCTATGTCGTGGGTGGTTGGTGAGGTGACTAGTATAGGATATACCGAGTCATATTGGTCCTATATTAGTGTTCTATAGGGAGCAATTTTCTTTATTGGAAATTGGCTGGCAACATCTGTTGCTATTTCTGTTAGTTGTTAAGACGCGTTTTTCATCGTTGTTTTTGTAATATTTTTTCTGTTCTTTAGTTTTGTTTTGATTTGTTCGTATTTGTAGATCTACTCTGTCCTATAATTTAGTTTTATACACAATTTATGTTTATACACTGTGGCGTTATTTGTCTTGTTTATTTTCTTGCAGTTATCATCACATACTTTGTGACATTATTTTTGGTTAAGATTTTTCATTGATTTGATTTCTGCAAATGTTTTCGTATTGTTTTCCTTGATTGTCTTTCTATTTGTATTTTATGTATGTTATTGGTTGACATATGATATGAGATAGTTGAGTACACGTATGGTATAGTATAGACCAGTACTTTATTATTATTATTGTTGTACAAGGAAGTATACAAGACCTTTGTAAGGCTTGTCTCCCACAGCGATTGAGATTAACGGAGCTGATTATATAAGTTTTATTTTAAAAACTTGCTCCTGTTTGATGAAATAAATTGTATTATTATTTCAGGTTACTGATCTCACATTATCGGACATAATGTCAAAAATGATGGATGGGGTACATTATTTTCTTCAGGAAGGAAGAAAAAAATTACATTTATTTGGTGAAGACTGTGAGGATTATGCCACAGAGCATTTCCTACTTCGGGCGAGTGAGGGTCTTCAAGAATATGCTAGGTGTTATTATAAAAACAGCTATTCAACAGAGAAAGCAGTGAGACTTTCTAAGTTTATATCTACTGTTTTTTACAAAGAAGCTGAACTTACGACTCAAGGCAGTAATATTATTACTTTGAAAAAAACGATAAATGATCTTCAGGGTGATAAGAAAGCTCTTATTGATGTGTTACAGCGATTTGAAATGCAGCTGATGAAAGAAAAAAAAAGTGCAGAAGAATTAGAAAAACAATTAACACAAAATAAACTTGACAAGGAAAGAAATGAGTTACTTAATAATGAGGTCACTTCATTAATGAACGTAAATGTTGAAGAAGAGAGTAATGATGATTGCAATACACATGTGGCTCAAATTCAGAGCCTGGAATCTGAGGTAAATCTTTTGAGGGAAAAGATTACTAAGCAAATCACGATGGAACAGAACATGAAAGTTCTGGATAAAAGGGTAGCAGAGCTTGATTGGGGTAATCAGGAACTCAGAAAAGTTTTAGGTCAACAGGAGAAAGTGACTGAGGAAAAACAAAAAAATATTGATAGATTACTCATTGAGAAAAGGAGCTGGAAGATGAGATGAGCTCAATTAAAAATAAATACCTATGTAAAGAACAAGCTTTTGTTAGTGAGCTAGAACAGATCAAAATGGACAATGAGAAATCAAAGGTTGAGTTGATGAAAAATAATGATACATTTGAAACTCTGATTCGAAATTTGAAATTAGAGCATGAGAAGTTGGAGGCAGATTATGCAGATTTGGAATTAAAAAGTGAAAAACAGAAAATAGAAATTGAGACACAGAAATTAGAGGCTGAAGAAAATATGAACTTGCAGGAGAGAGTCTCAGCTATGGAGCTGAGGAAAATGAAGATATTGAATGAAAAAGATATGGTGGCTCCTAAAAAGGTTGATGAACTTATGACCACTCACCATAGTGCTATGGAAGCACTCAGACTGGAACTGATTCAGGAGAGAGCTAAGGTTTTAGAAACTACATCTCAGATGACAAAATTGAGAGAAGATCTTAAAGATGGTATTGCTAAGGAGAAGACTTTAGCTTCTCAGTTACATGACACAAAGTTGAATTATTACAGGGAAGTTAAAACCAACAAGAAAATTCATAAAGCGGTTTCTAGAGAGAAAGCTGTTGCAGAAGTAGAAATTGCAAAACATCGCAACAGAATTGATGGTTTGTTAGATATTGTTTTGAACAATAAAATGTTTTCTGCTGGCAAGGTGAATAGATTTGGACATAAGGCTGATGATCAATATGCTACAAATGCAAAGAGCCAGCCACATGCACTCAATGCTCATGGTAACTCTAAGCAGTATATGAATAAATATTTTCGTGGCAAATATGGTTTCCCACGAAATAACGATACTGCCTCTAATGGGAGTTGGCGTGAGGCCAACAAAGGTAAATCAAGTTTAGATCACGGTGAGGACTTTAATAAGTGTCATGATAAGATTCCTCAGGGAAACCGTGCATCGAATTTTCAGACTCCTAATAAGTTGGTAAAAGAAAACAAAACTGTTAGTACCCATCGTACTCAGCTCAGACAGTACGATGTACCTATTAAGCACAGTGACACAGGCAAAAATAACAACAATTTTGCAAGGAAAGATAGACGTGATTATGAACAGCGCCAAGGGCGTTCATCACGTGGTAATCTTCCTTTTTCACGTAATGGTTCTTCTTCAAAGAACTGGAGGCAATTTGATGATGCTCAATTTTTTGGTCCCAGTAACTATAGGAACTTTGACAGAGGTTACCAACCTTATAATAGTTTTGCTTGGAGACAACAAAATCCATTGAGAAGATATTTTGATCAAAGAGAAGATAACAATAGCAACTATGCTAATTGAAGGTCAAATAAGAGCAATGGGCTCAACAGAGATAAGAATTTTGATAGATCTCGTTGGGATGGTAGATCTTCACATGATTCCACTTAACTGTTGAGTCTTGGATTTCTTAACACTTCCAACTCGACAACAGATTTTTCTTTTCTATATCAAGATAGATACACATTGTAATTCGTAATTATACTACGTTCATTGATATGTATATTCACCGGTACTCGTTGATGATTTTTCTTTTTGTCAATCATGTACTTAGAATGCTTAAACTGAAATTGTTATATGCATTGTGTCATTGCAAGTATAGTAGTATGCATGGGTGACACCTCCCTGGAAACATTTATGCTTTAGAGAAATGCTTTCTCTGAGAGATTGAGTTGTATTCTCATCAGTCGATCTATATTTCGACTTTGATTTAATCTGGCTTAAATAATTCCAGATATTTCTCATCTGCGCAGTATTTATGCGTTGGGAGCCTATTGTATGTTGCTCTCAGATGGAAAAAAAATGATTTTCATTTTTTTTCCCGAGTTGTGGTAATCTGTTGCGCACATATTTTTTGGTGACGCACGGATTACGCATACATAGGTAAAATGTATTTATTTGTCTGATAAAAATATATTTATCTTTGAATGCATGTATTGGTATAAACGGACAGAACTCAGATTAGGCGATGGGTATTCATTCTGTGAGTTATCGCTCTTTGTATCGTTCTTAAAAATCGAACTCAGCGGAGGGATCTAGACTTACTTTTATCTATTCTGTGTTTGGTTAGGAATAGATTGTTCTTGCTTCAGAATGTCTATGGCCCGAATCTATGTGTAGTTCTTGTCTATGTAGGTCGAGTATGTCTTATATCTTGATATCTTAGTATGTTTAAGTGGAACTATTTTTCTTGTACTATACTTTTGGGGGTCAGGTGCTTTTCGGCGGATGAAGATACATGAGTGGGTTCTTCGGTGATGAAGCCTATGGCGGGAAGTCATGTCTTAGACCTGCCCGAAGTTTGTGATCTCTTTTGATGATGGGAACGAAGATATTTTCTTCTGAGATGGTTAAATCCATGAGTTCCCTAGTGTTCATTCCATAACCCGAGGAGAAGAGCGTTTTGTGCTTGCTAGTGTATTCTTATGTCAAGGTAAACGTACTTTTGCTGACTTCGTTCATTCCTAGGCTTAAGATGGGCAGACGTTTACATGAATCTACCTATGTCAGTATGTCAGAACGACATATTATATAGCAGCACTGATTATGCTTCTATACAGCAATTATGAGGACAGATTATGCTGATGCTTGTGGAAACTTTGATATTCATGAATTGAATCTTTATTGGAGCTTTGTCGTACATCGTTATGGTGAGCGATGTTTACAAGACGAGAAGCCATTTTGGAATGTTATCTATTGTTGATCATTTACCAGAGAACAGGGACGCCCTTATTATCAGGTGATGATAAACAGATCATACTTATGAAAGAAAAATCTATTATGGGTGATTTAACATTCGCCCAGAAGATATTTGCTGAGTGCTATTTAAAGAAATCTCCGCTAGAGTGCAAGCTACACTTATGCTAAAAGAGGTTCTGTCCAGGAGTCACCGTAAACATTATTGATTAACTGACATGACTAGTCAGTAAGGCCTGATGAAGATTTGTTAAACATTATATATCAACTGACATGATCAGTCAGTAAGGCCTGATGAATATTTATATATGATATGGAACTCTGAATGCTTATATACTGATGTTCCATTGTGATTTTCCTCACCATGAATGCCAAGTTATGATTGTACACCGTGGGTCAACAATATACTATTGATGTCGACCTGTGTTCCTGCAACTGTACCCGTTCTGTCAAGTGTGTGCGTCCCATTAAACTGTTGAAACGTTCATAGTAGTCTGTATCCTTAACTTCTGATACGCATGAGTGAGTATTTGTACTTCCAGTCAACTTTACAGAACAGTTCACACATTCGCGTATTAACAGTCACTCTACCACTCATGCTACACATTACATCCTTGTCGAGTCCTCAAGACGTTTTGGAGCAAGATGACCTGTACACCTGACACTGTGCTCGGTTGTTTGAGTTGACTACCCAGTAACACCAATACACCTTTACAATAGTGCCTCAAACGTTTATCATCGATTGTCAACACCCGCAAACAGCGTTTATCAGTGGTAGTCCGTGTCATTTTTTTTTTTTTTTTGGAGCTCCTGCGGTGATACTACCAGCTTTTATTCATAACTTTTGCTAACTGATGTAATTAAAGCATCCAGGTGGACAATTTCCTCCATACACTTCCATCCTGTTGGGTATCTAATGGGACTGACATGACTGATCCGAGTTCATATTTGGTAGAAGATGCATATGCTGGGTGAGACTTGTCTAACATAACTTTGTTCATGTCATTTAGTCTTAACACCTTTCTCAGTATTTCCAAAGGTATGACTCCTAAAGCATAGGAGCCCACTGACATTATTTGGCACCTGGGGCGGATCCTTTCTATGGCACCTCCCAATAAAAAACACATAATAATATATTATACTTAAAGCAGATTTTAAACAGTACATTACTGTTTTAACAGTATCAGATGGCCCCCCCCCCCCCTTTTCCTGGCTGTCACTCGGGGCGAACCGCCCCCCCCCCGTACCCCACTTAGTACTCCACTGCTAATGCCGCCACTAGTGCCCAAATACGATTTGTGTATTTAAAAAAAAACATTTTTTTTAAAACAAGCTACCAGTATTTTGTGAGTTACATTTTTATATATATGTTTACATCTTAGTATATGACCCGTCACCTAACTTTACCCAGCTTTCGTGGGGTATTGAAACGTGGTGCGTCTGATCTAATAAGTCAGTCTGAAAACTTTAAAAATAATGCGGCTGTAACAAGGTTCTTCTTTTATATTATTTTGTAACCTTCTTAGTTAGTATAGTCCATACTTGAAACTCTTGATTTTTTTTTTTTTTAAATTAATGAACAAAAAAAAAAAAAAATCCCGTTCAACCTCTGATGGGTTATAATTAGGATATATATTGTTTTCAATTCCAAATAATATGAGCAACTGCCGACATGAGAAAGTGGCATCACATTTGTCAAATCAATGTAAATAGGGATAATCACAATTGTGCTTATACGTTAAATAAATAGAAAAAAAAATAAAAACAAACAAACAAAATCAAGAAGAAACTATGAACAAGAACAATATTAAAGTGGAGGGGTGTAAAGGCCTGGTGGTTCTAGTTATATAACGGACTTTAACAGATATTTAATTGACTTTCATCTGTTTAAAGTCACATTCACATTGCAATTGTCTAAGAACAGCATCAGACACCTTCACATTTCCCAGTACCACTATATATTAACATGTGTTCGTTGTTAAATATTGTTTGGGACCCATACTTATGCAAGTTCCCTACCTTTAGGTCTGAACTTTCTAATTTTTTCCTCAACACCTCTTCTAGGATTTTTTTTATTAGGTAACGTTGGAAGCCTCTTGCAATAAATCTAATATTGGTATTCTCATTTGGTCATACCTCTTTCATTTTAACAAGAAATGTTTCATATTATTGTCTTGAAGACATCCTGCACAGTAAGGTTCTTCTATTCTGAAATAGCCTTTTCCCAGCTGTAGTCTGAGATGAAGGTGTGCTTTCAGACGACATATATTCACCAGGCATGTTCCAATGCCGGTGATAGTTTTATATTCAGCCCTTCTTTCACAAAGTTAATCTTCAACATTAAATTAAATATCTGGTAAAGTCCGTTATATAACTAGAACCACCAGGCCTATACACCCCTCCACTTTAATATTATTCTTGTTCATAGTTACTTCTTGATTTTGTTTGTTTGTTTTTTATTTTATTATTTAACGTATAGGCCTAAGCACAATTGTGAGTATCCCTATTTTGGGGAAAATGTGAGGATGCCACTTTCTCATGTCGGCAGTTGTTCATATTATTTGGAATTGAAAACAATATATATCCTAATTATAACCCATCAGAGGTTGAACGGGATTTTTGTTTATTTTCATTAATTTAAAAAAAAAAAGTAAAGAAGATGGATAAGTACCAAGGTTTTAACTTCTTGAACGACCATATGTTTTTAGGGGGAATACTTGGGACAAGCGGGGGTGTGGGGATAATAATTTTTCATAGAATATACGGTAATGAGACAAATGGCCATAACCTAAACCCAGTCCCTTGAATGTCTTACTGCAGTCATTACTTTTCAACAATGTCCGTGTTACTGAATGTGAGGGGTTGTATGGGAAACATAGTGCTTACTGTCTGGCACAGGCTGAAAATGTTTGTACGTCAATCAAGGACGGGCTTACTAAGTAAGTGGCCGACAGTGTTAAAAATATATATAAAAATATATTAATAGGAAAAATATAAAAATATATAAATATATATATTATGGATGTCCGTGGAGTTCTTTTATGGGTTTTGAAAATATCTGATGTAAACCCCGCCACAACATGTAACGTTTGGTCAGGAAAATAGACCAACTAGTTTTCAACTTATACACAATTTAATTACGACAGTAACGTTGAACATTATGCAAAACAACCAGATCACAGCAAATAAACAAGGTAATGATGGCAGGTATAATCCATAGAGAAGAATCGACACAATAAACAGCAAGGCGCATCACACAACGTTATAGCCATACAATCCGGGGGGGAAAGCGTGAGTTGCATCAAACAGCAACTCATCATGCCAAATGGTTTTAAATAATATACAATCCATCATTAAAAATTGTTGATCTTGCTTCAACATCAACTCATCATAAATGGTAATAACATACAATCCATCAGAAAAATAATTTTTTTCCTGGGTGACACACTAGCGAGAACCCCATAAAAACGGGTCCTCGAAGCCCTGCCAGATAACCTAAATAACCGAGAATTATTTGTTTCGCTAATACAACTCAGTACAAATCTTAACTTCGCTCAAGCGCAAACTAACCTGCATTGACAATGTTTTGAACTCAAAAAAATCACTCGTAAACACTCCCCCAACAACTTAGCTTGAACAATCTTGAACACTTTTCTTTAATTTAACCAAAAAACTGAACACTTACTCAGTTTGATCAATATTGTTTCCAGCACTCAAACAAAAAAATCATCTCATGGGTAACTTTAAACTTGCATACTAGCGTGTCCCCCTATAAAAAATCAGACCCGTACCATAAAAATCCCACACACATAATTATCGCACGTTCGAAAAAATGTGACTTATAACAGTCCGTCGACCATATTTTTCTGAAAAAAGTTTTATTGGAATAAGTTTCTCACTCACGTACATAAGGGGATACAGCATCTAATTCCCTTCGCTGTAAAAACATTAGTGGGGGTCGACCCCCAACATTTTAACCACACAACATCCTTGCGGCGAACTACAAGTACCAAGGGGGGGCAACAGCAAATTTTCTGGGCTGAAAAACACCGATACGTCCTTTCACACTGAGAACTAAACACAGAAAAGGGCCTAGAAAGATCCATTGGGGGCGGGGCCCTACCAAGCCTAAGAAAGACCGGTTTTGACTAGTGGCCCTAATCTATAGAGAGTTACGCCAACTATGTCAGAATCGAAAACGAGGCTGAACGACGCAGACGCCATTTTCGGCTGGACAATACCAGGACTTGTAACGACAATAAGCATCGAGTAAGATTTTTTGTTGTTGTAATTAATGAAGAAAAATATCCCGTTCAACCTCTGATGGGTTATAATTAAGATATATATTGGTTTCAACTCCAAATAATATGAAAAACTGCCGATATGAGAAAGTAGCATCATATTTGTCAAATCATTGTAAATAGGGACAATCACAACTATGCTAATACGTTAAATAAATTTTTAAAAAACAAAATCAAGAAGAAACTCTGAACAAGAACAATATTAAAATGGAGGGGTGTAAAGCCTGGTGTTTCCAGTTATATAACTGACTTTAACAGATATTAAATTGACTTTCATCTGTTACAAGTCATATGCATTGTAAGAACAGCATCAGACCTTCACATTCCCAGCCACTAATATTAACATTTGTTCGTGTTAAATATTGTTTGACTATATTTTGCAGTTCCCTAGGTCTGTCTACTCTTAAAAAAACCTCTTCATACATTATTATAACGAATTTATAAATATAATATATATTATATATATATTATATATAAATAATATGGTTATAAATAATATAACCCATATATATATATATATAATATTATAAATGTTGATTTTTCTTATTAAAAATGTTATTTGCCTTCTATTATTATTAAAAAAAATTTATTAAAAATTTTTGGATTAAACTCTGATAATTTTTGTCAGATACAGGGTTAGATCTTTGGGGGGCCTTGGTGTAATTAAAATAGTTTTACCCATCCCAGCAGATGCAGAACCCTATACGCCACCTTAATGTTATTCCTACTCCAAAATTATCTATTTGGTTGTTGCAACTTGGTATTGTTCTTACCTTTTAGGGTTTCTAGGTTTGGTAAATTCTCAGGTTTCCTCTCATGCTAGAAATGGACAAGAAATCTCCACTAATGGAAGACAAAGAAACCTTGTCTCTCTTAGAATTTTTAATTCCGATAGTTCCCCTTCAAATTGTTTTTTTTTCAAGTTTTTTGAATTATATCAATCCAAAGGGGGCTTGAGGTTTAAGGGGGGTACAGCTTACAAGCTGAAATAAAATTCAGTAAAATATTTTTCCTGAATTCTGGGCAATAGGGGACTTTAAATTTCATTCTGTAGCCATTATCATCTAAATCGATACATCTTCAATAAACATGGCTGGTTTATAAGCATCATTTGGTCTTTTCTAGTCTGCTTAATCATAAGGTTTAAGACTGAAAAACGTGCTTCCCCCAACCAATAAGGTTCTTAAGTCTACTTGACCATGTAGTTTGTATCAACTTTAAATTCTTGACAATATACATTCATGTATTTATTCAATAACATAATATGTCATATTCAAATGAGTTAAATTTTGGCACAAATTTAAAACGAATTTTAAAAGGAGAAAAAAAAATCTTTCTTCCAGCACCCCACCATTCATAGGAAATAAAAAATTAACATGTGGTTGTAATAGAGTCGTAATTTTTTCAGATCTCCAATTTCTGCCCAATCTAAGTTTCTGTTGAGATTTCATCTCAGCCTGAGCATATGGCTAATTTTTTCTTTTATCAAAAAGCAAACTCTGTCTGCTCCTTCTTCATTTCCTCACAGATCCTTTTCTTCTATGCTTTTTCTTTTTTCCTTCAGGAGCTGTGTTTTCTTCTGCTCTTCTTTTATTCCTGAAGATCTTATTTCCTTTTGCTCTTGTTTTTTAGCTAATTGTTTCTGCTTCTATTTCTACGCTCTCTCTAATTTTCTTCTGCCCATCTGATTTCAATGGCTTCCAACTCTTTTTAAAATTGATTTTTGCATATCTCAGTGGATGCATATTATGATAATAAGAGGCTTTAAACCTTCCCTCTTAACCAACCTCTTTTCCCAATCTTAATAAAATATTCCAAGGTTGGCCATCTTTTTACAAATTTTTTTTTTTCTCACAGCAAGACAAGTAAAATGTATAATTTATTATATTCACTATATGTTAGAAATAAATTCATCCAATTTAATTTACCACAGTAAAATTACTCAATAGGCAAATAAAAAGATAAAAAAAATAAAGAAATAAAATATATGAAACAAAAAATAAAAAAAATAAAATTATTATTATAAAAAAGAAAACAAAAAATAAAAAAAAAAAAAAAATAAAAAAAAAAAAAAAATAATAAATATTAAGCGGTAAAAGCCTCAAATAAAGCAAATAAAAAAAAAAAAAACTAAGGCATTCCATTTAAAAAAACCAAAAAAAAAATAAAATAAAAAAAAAAAAATACAAATAAAACAAACTAGACCAAGTAATAAAAAAAAAAAACAATAAAAAAATTACCAAAAAAATAAAAATAAATGACAGTGAAAAAAAACACCAAACCCCAAATTTCACAAAAAAAAAAGAAAAAAACCAAAAACAAAAAATTGCCTTAAACTACACAAAAAAAAAATAAAAAAAAAAAAAAAAAAAAAACCAAAGAAAAAATAGAATGCAGGGCAAATAAAAAAAAAAAGAAAATGTAAAAAAAAAAACGACAAAAAAAAAAAAAATAAAAAAAAATAAACAATAAAAAAGAAAACCCCCCCCAAAAAAAAAAAAAAAAAAAAAAAACAAACAATAACAAAAAAAAATCAAAAAATACCCAAACAATGAAAAAAAAAAATAAAAAAACAATAGAAAATTAAAAAAAAATAAAAAAAAAAAAAAAAAAAAAAAAAAAAAAGTAACAAAAAAAAAAAAAAAAAAGTAACATAAAAAAAAAGAAGAATAAAATAAAACCATAGAAAAAACCAAAAAAAAAAATAATGGCAGTTTCCGTAAACACGACAAAAAAAAAAAAAAACCCATGCTCACCATTAAAGAAAAAAAACCAACTTCAAAACCACTGAAAAAAAAAAAAAAAAAAAAAAAACCCAACCCCCAAATAACAAAAAAAAAAAAAAAAAATCAAAAATAAAAACAAAATAAAAAAAAAAACCAACAAAAAAAAAAAAATAAAACAAAAAAGACACAAAAAAAACAAATAAAAAAAAAAAAAAAACAAAACAAAAAAAAACCAAAAAAAAAAAAAAAAAACGAAAAAAAAAAAAATAAAAAAAAAAAAAACCAAAAACAAAAAAAAACACAAAAAAAAAAAAAAAAAAAACCAAAAACCAAAAAAAACAAAAAAAAAAAAAAAAAACCAACAAGCACCAATAAAAAAAAAAACCAACAACTAAAAAAAAACAAAAAAAAAAAAAAAAAAAAAAAAAAGAAAAAAACCAAAAAACAACAAAAAAACAAAAAATAAAAAAAAAAAAAAATAAACAAACAAAACCCACAAACAGAAACAAAAAACTCCCCACACTCACCAAAAAAAAAAAAAAAAAAAAAAAAAAAAAAATAAAAAAATAGTACCACCAAGAGAAAAAAAAACCCAGAAAACACAAACAAAAAAAAACCAGAAAAAAAAAACCAAACAAGAACCAAAAAAAACAGAAAAACCACAAAAAATGACCAAAAAAAAAAACACAAAAAAAAAAAAAAAAAAAAAAAAAAAAAAGAAAAACCAAAAAAAAAAAAAAAAATAATAATAACACAACAAAAAAAAAAAAAAAAAATAAAAAAAAAAAAAAAAAAACAGAAATAAAAAAAAAAAAACAGAAAACAAAAAAAAAAAAATGAAAACAAAAAAAAAATAAAAAAATAAAAAAAAAAAAAAAGAAGAAAACCCCGAAAAAAAAAAAAAAAACAAAAAAACACACCCACACCACCCCCCCACTGAGCAACCTCGTTCAAAACAAAACTCCGACCCACCGCCCTCTCCCAACACTACGAACCTTGTACCCACCCAAAAAATAAATAAAAACAAAAAAAAAACCCCCCAAAAAATAAAAAAAAAAAACCCATAAAAACCAAAAAGAACAAAAAAAAAACAAAAAAAAAAAAAAAGAACCATAACAAACAGAAAAAAAAAAACCCAAAAAAACAAAAAAAAAAACAAAAAAAAAAACAAAAAAAACCAAAGAAAAAAACCAAAAAAAAAAAAAAAAAAAACCAAAAAAAAAAAAAAAAAACCCAAAACCGAAAAACAAAAAATAAAAAAAAACCAAAAAAAAAATAAAAAAATAAAAACAAAAAAAAAAACCACTCCCCCCTCCCAACGACCTGACACCCCTTTTCCAACAGCCAATCTTAAACCCCCCAACCCCCACCACCCCCCACTCCCCCCAAGTTAACAGTACCACCCACCCAGATCCGTCAGACGCCCCACCTCCAATTCATCCGTTGGCCCCAAACTTTTTAAACTACACAGGCAGCAACAACTCAAGAACGTCCTGAAAAATACTGACGACCCGACACTATGTCGGTATTGTAAAATTATTTTTCATTAAGTTCAGGAACCACCATCCTCTCACGCTATCGTATACATTATAATAACCAAAATACAAGAATATGTAAAAATAATACTATGGCAAACAGGTGTTAGATTAGCGGACACAGACAGTAAGAAACTAAAAATTTACTCATCTGATATGCCAGTAAGAAAAAAATACCCCTCATAGTTCCACCCCACCGCTTATATCTATCTTCCAGGACCTATGTAAACGAGGGAAGCTGACCAAGGTTAGGTCTAACAATGCAGAACAGCTGACTTGAACAGCTCAACTTGAACTTTTGTCTGTAGTCGTGAACATTTCCATCTTCTGGAATGTTCTGCCGAAACTTGCAATTTTCACCGAAGCAGGCTGCAGTAAAATGCATATACTTTGCATAAGTTCCCTTATTAAATGGAACAGAACAGTACTTGACTGCAAAATATGGCTGCGTAACCTTTCTCATGCTATCAGATGATAAAGTTCGCCATCTTTAAAAAACTGAAACTAGGCACAAAATCTCAAACGAAGGCTGAGTTATTTTTGGCTGTGGATCAAGGATCCTTTGGCTTTGGCCCTCATGTAACGAAAGCTCTCAAAGTAGCGGAGCTTCTTTTATAATATTTTGTAACCTTCTTAGTTAGTATAGTCCATACTTGAAACTCTTGATGAAGGTGTGCTTCGGTGAGGTCCCCTTTCAGACGACGTATATTCACCAGGCATGTTCCAATGCCGCTGATAGTTTTATATTCAGCCTTTCTTTCACAAAGTTAATCTTCAACAGTAAGGAAGATGATAAGACCAGGTTAGACACTTGAACGACATATGTTTAATACTTGACAAGCTCCAATAATAATTTTCATAGATATACGGTGATGAGACAATGGCATAACCTAGCCAGTCTTGAATGTCTTACTGCACTCTTCTACTTTCACAATGTCCGTCGACATATTTCTGCAAAGTTTATTGAATAAGTACTCACTCACGTACATAGGGATACAGCATATAATTTACTCGCCGTAAAACATTAGTATCGACCCAACACAACTTGTGGGCGAACTAATGTAGAAGATCAAACACATTTCTACACATAAAAGGCCTAGAATGATCCTTGGCATCTACCAAGCTAAGACCGGTTTTGACTCTGCTCAAATGTACCAAAAGTCAATGACGTACTTCCGTGTAACTACTGGATACCGCATAGAAACAAACATGGTATCACAACCGAATACCAATATGATAAAGACCGAATATGTTATGAGTTTAATCATAACAGCTACTTCCCCCTCCCCCGTCAAATAATGAAAACGCAGTTTTCATTATTTTCATGGAGTGTGTCAATTTCACAAAAGTTAACAGATGGTAACAACAAATCTCATTGCTAGCATGAAATTATATAGTACCCATGTTTCTGCCAACAAAGTAGGCATTTTAACACACAAGGCGTGGAAAGTAGCATAATATGCCAATACCATTGTCTACTCCTGACATAAAACAATTTAACATCAAAGTGAGGTAACCATAGCAAGATCAGCCAACATGTACATACTAAATAATTCTCTAAGTCCTTCATTCATTCACATTCTTCATACCGTCTAAACACCTATTTGTCTTCTCAGAAAACGGTAGTGCCGTATTGTCATCTCAAAATAAAATTATACTGCAATGCATTAATAATATTATAAGAACAATAGATGAGATGAGGCAGACAAACAACTAATAAGGTGCGTGACTGCTACAAATTGTCACATCAATAAAATTGTGTGTATTTGTGAATGATATGTCAATAATATCTCATATTACTAAGACAAAAATTGAGGAAATAATGTAGGACACACATTAATGTTGGCAAATAGTAACACTATGCCTATGTGTTAACATAAATCGTAGAATGGCGTACGAGTTCATTAATGTTTCAAAGTTTGGTGTAAGTGTAACATACATTCTGTCTTGAATTAAAAATGTGTAGTGCAATTAAATTAATCACTTTCAATATTATATAGAATACTGTGATTATTTAAAGTAATGTTATTTCAATAATTAATAAATGTTAATGCACTGCCATAAGTTGTACGATGCAATCCATCACAGATCAAGTTCATGATTGATGTCACTTGAATAATATGTTCGTAAGAATCCACACGTCCTTAAACACTGTAGTGAAACGTCCCCCCCCCAAAAAAATTCCATCATAAATAAAAGTGTTATTTCCCTTGGACAATTGTGTGACTTTTATTTCCTTTGAAATGTAGTACACTGTTATTGATTTCAAAATCATTGCGTAACGAAATTTGTCTGGAAATGACACAATTCTTCAATTACATATAAATTGTTTGTTCGACAGTTTGTAGCTTGACGATATGTACTGCAATGATGGCAAGATGTTCACACGAAGTGTCATGCGTCTAATGATATATCACTCGAGGTTGATACTTCTAGGAATCCCATCAAATAATCATAAGGTTAAAGAGCTAGCGAAGGTCTAGCTGCCTTTTGGTTCTTAAATCTGGCTGTCTGTAAATACGAAAGTGCACGCTGATCTGTCTGGAGCGTAAAATGTGCTCCTATTAAATACGTCTATAGTTTGTTGAAAGCGAATACTATAGCGAGCAACTCTTGCCCAATAATAGGATATCGTTGTTTTGTGGTTGAAAGTTGTCGACTCACATACATAGTAGGATGCATGTGTCTTTGAAATTCTTGCATCAATGTTCCACCAATGGCTGAATTTCACGTGTCGACTCTGAGAACAAAAGGATATCGAATGTCAGGTAATCTCAAAATTGGTGATTTCGAGAAGGCATTTGTGATTAAATTTAAAGTAACATTACAAGATTGTGTCCAAATCACCCGATTCGGCGCATTCTCTTTAACTAACGCAGACAGAACTGAAGTCATATCTGAGAAATTAGGCAGAAATTTCCTATAGAAGTTGATTAAGCCTAGTGACGGTGTACTCTCCATAGAAAAAAAAAAGCGAGTTGCGTGATACTGTGGTTTCCGGTGCGCCTTCTGGCCCAGTATCTACGACTTTAGAACCTGTTCAACGGGAGAGTGGGCTCATCCCTAATCTGTTTATGTTCCCAGTAGTAGACTATTCGCAAGCAGCCTGGGGGTGTCACTGCTCTGCGCGGACCTTGTTTACCGAGGCAGCGTCCGAGCTCGTATGGTGAAAATATGGTTGCATTATCTTCAAAAATAGACCTGTCTTTCCCGTGGCTTTTCTGCCATCCTGCAACTATGAGTTAGGGAGTTCTGAGCTCCAGTCTCTTTCCCAAGCATTTTATCCTGGCCTGGCACGCATACAGAGGACCCCACTTCTGGTTCTAAGTTAGCAGTTGGGGATAGGTTTGGTAGCACACTGTGCATTCCCCGTCATCCAGGGGGCTCTCCAACTATGCAGAGCTTGCACAATGCTGTGCTCTGGTTCTGGGCTCTCCCAAGGAATCCTCACGTCCTGCACAGAGCCACTTCCAGATACCCACCACCTGCCAACCCTTCATTGTAGAAATCTCCTGCATGCGGCCATCCAGTCAAGAGCCAGTATTAAGTCTGGTGCCCCAGTGATCCCCCAAGCTCAGTGTGCAATGCTGGGTTCTCATCATGCTGCAACACAGGGGGGATTGTGATGCTCAGCCATCTCTCTCAACTCTGCACCGATAAGTGACATCGGGGACTTAACTGTGCCTCAGTACTGGGAGGCCCCGTTTCCGGGTACACCACACACAGCCAATTGAGGCAACGGTCGCCGTGGGCGTGTCTTCAGTGGGGAAGTTGTGGAGTCTTCCTGTCCATGTTCTTGCACATCCTAACACTGTCCGCAAGACATCGGAGGTTTGGAGAGTGGCCTTCTCTGCTTTTTTGAGCCGGGGTGGGCTCCCCGGGCAAGTCTCGATGGGGATCGGGACGTGTCCACGCGCCAGTGGGCCCAGCATCGGCCGCATCTGATGGAGGACTTGCTCTGCCAGGTTTGATGTTGATTTCCTACCGCCCCGGGTAGAAGCCAGAAGTGTACTGTGCCAGCTCTGGGGGAGATAAAGGGGGTGTTTTTGCGTCTTCTTGTGATACGTAGCCAAGGTGGGGCTCACAGTGCTCTTTCCCCGCCACCAAATTGCCTGCTGGTTACGCCGAGTTCTCCGAGGCTCTAGGCATGTGACCAAGAGTTGAAGGCAATAGGATCGTCAAGTCCTGAGTCTCTGTGCCTGTACGATGGGTTCCGATCTTCAGGGAGCAGTCCACACTCGTTCCCACTTCCAAGACTTGTTCAGTATCCATCTGGCTCCTTCCCACCCACAGAGGGTGTGTACGGTGTAGTGCACCGGTTTTATTATCGAGGTTTGCTCCTCTAGATCCGTTGTGTTTAGCCTGAGGATTCGCACCCTCAGTTACCAGGACTACCTCGAGGAGGGTGTGGCTCTTCACCACGCACAACGATCTTGGGGTATGAGAGGTTTTGCTAGGCCAAGAGACTAACACCGCAATGGTCGCTCCTTTCATGAACAAGAATTCACTAGGCCTAGGGGGAAGCAAGGGGGGAAACCCACTACCCACAACACCAACACATCATACCCCCTGTCTGTAAAAGACTTTGCCCCGATTAAGCCTAGTAAACTTCGAACTTGTTTCTTTGTTCGAGGAATTTCAAGACTGAGGATTTTAGAAACAGTAAAATCTCCAGGTTTGAGAAAACCACCTTTTACCTTATATCCAAGAAACGAAATTTCAGTAAATCCTATTCTAGTTTTTGAAGGTCTAGCAGTAATGTTGTGAAAGCGTAAGGTATTCAACAAAGAATATGATCATCCCAAGTATGATGAAATAAACATATATCATCAATGTAAGTGATGAGATCATCACGATTAGAAAATAGTCTACGCATCATGCGAACAAAAGTAGCAGCAAAGACGTATAATTGAATTGAATCAAACCTAAAGGCGTAGCGAAAGCTGTGTAAGGCTTAAATTTGTCAGTTAATGGCACTTGCCAATATCCTTTGGATAGGTCAAACTTTGTAAAAAGTATGTAGCTGTAGACAATCTATCGAGAGGAGATTCAAGGAGCGCCAAAGGTTCCACGACTTTTATTGTGACAGCATTTAAACGTCTGAAATCTATACAAATACGAATAGATGTGTTTTTCTGTCTGATTTAGACCATAGGAAAACTAAATATTGAATTGGACGGTTCAATTATATTCAACCCAATCATTTGTTTTATTTCTTCCTGTACCTGAGATTGTAAGTGAATCGGTATAGGGTAAGGTTTGAGTTTTTTACACAGGTGTAAAATCTGTCAGCAAGATATCATGCTGAATGATATATGTATGCCCAGGAACATCCGTGAGCACATCAGAAAAAGATTGTAGTAATACAGAAATCTGCTTTTTTTGTTTAGAAGATAACGTAGAAGCAATGGAAACATCTTTCCAGCTTTCAGTTGACAAAAGATGTATATCAGATAAAGCTAATATAGGTTAACCACCATCAGAAAAATCAGAGTTCTCCTATTGAATAACTGTTAAAGAGGAATGATGAACAACAGAATCGTCGATAGCTTCAAAGATATGTGTCACGAAAGGTTTGTAATTATTGAAAATGGAAGATAAAGTTATCCTGGACACAAAAAGATGTATCAGGTGATACCAGGATAGTGCCAAATAAGAGACTGGTCTTACAAGAAATACCCCCTTTTCTGAAAAGAATCAGGGTGTATTGACATCAAATGTAGAATTCAGCTATATAAACCTCCAGGTGGAATGAGAGTGGATGTCATGAAAGTCTATTTGCTCCCTTTCACGATTCTCCCTTGATATTATGTGTTATTATTATTTTTCTATAATGGCTAATTATGCTAGGGGTACTAATTATGGTCTATCTATATATAATATGTATCATCAAAACTTGGAACTCAATTTAAATAATTTTAGCATTTCTGATTGTACATATTTACAATTTATTTAATCTATACCGTTTCTCTTTTCGGTTAGGTAACTTATAATGACTCAAATGTATTTACATAATGAAATAAATAAGCGTGGAATATCAATTATCAAAATGAATCAATATGATGAATTTTCACCTTTACATTAACCATTATCTAATACATTTATGTTTTGTCACTCTTACTGGACTGTGAAGTAGTAATTGTCATATTTATCTCCATAAGGATTCATCATACACTGTATTATTTTTCTTTTTAATGTATATATTAGAGGTAGAGTCTGAATAGGCTGACCAGTGGCTTTGTGTTGCCACTTATCTTCTATATAGAAATCAATCACACTCCAGCCATGGACTAACACGTCTGTGAATTGCCAGGCAGTAGTCGCTGGGTATCTGGCTCCAATGACTTTAAGAGCACTTGCACCTCGGAGTTCAACAGAGATGGATGATTCATGCACTTCTGGTAGTTTGCAGGATAAAACCTGGAATACAAAGAATCACAACCCCTGTATGGTCCAGCACTATTCTGTCCTCACACACAATGGACATAACAAACAGTGTCAGACATTGTGCTAACATATGCACAGGACAATTTACCTCAATACCACTCACAGCCAGTTCACTGTGACTAAACTTTCCTTATAAATCCTAAGTTAGATTCAGTTGTCCATGATCCGCTTTCATACAATGATTTGGTCTAGTTTAAAGCACTAAGTAATACCTTAATCAATTCCTTAAAACATTTCGTGTCATCCTTCCTTATGTTTCTGGTAAATGAGTCGTTCCTTTAAGAAATACTCCTTCAAACACTTTGTCAAACTTACAGACGTACTTTTGCCAGCATTCTCAATTATTCTACACATTTTACAAGGCTGGCTTTCGTCTCCAAGAGTTTACACATGCTACACACTTCCTAAGGCACAAGTGGATTAATCACAGGAAAATTACATAATTATATACAAAAATATATTCATTCTTACCCTCAGGCAATACATACAAGCTGTAACAGGCTGTTATGGGCATCTAGGTCTGCCAGGCAGATGCAGTTGGCAAAGGTACAAAACGTTTACACTTTTACCGCTTCCCTCTGTTAAGGTGTATTTTTAAAATGTTGTGGCCTCAATTTAGCCAAGGGCAAGGTCTTATATACTAGCACATCCGCCGTATCGGATGGCATGGGGTAAAAAGGGTGTTAAAAATCTCAAAATGAGGCATAATTTTGCCTTCTGTTCAATTAACAAAATTTTTAATATTCATTATCTTTCTTATTTATGGGGCGATTTTGGTCATTTAAAGCTTGAATTATTCTATGAATAATTCTGTATTGATCTATTTACTAATTGGTTAGTTTGCAAAATGCATTTTAATATATGCATGCTTTAACTAGCTAAATTGGGACTAACCTGATGTAACGAAGCCCTTTCCCTCAATATTTCTATCTTACTAAAATACTATTCGAGAAAGTTTTTACACCTACCTCTAGCATAACATTCCCGTTGTTGAATTATATAATCCTTTCCGGTGATAGTTCTTTATTCTTTCCAAAATTAAATGACATTGTACCACCGGTTACACAAAATGGGTCTCTATGTTCAAGCCTAGTACGTTTTACAATACACACCAAGAATGACGCGTTTTCATTGGTTAGTGTATCAGAGAGTTCTCAACATATGGCTTGCGGTATGGTCAGATTTACTCCTAAGTATCCAGAAAACCGTGTTGTGAGACAGATTAAATCACGACAATAGGCTTCAGATGTTGAGGTCGAGTATGGAATTGTTGTAACATATTAATATGAAAAATTTCATCTTTTCTATTCACAGATAAAACATTGTCAACATCTGACACTTTATCAAAAAATTGTGTAAGGACCCTTCCACGAAATCAGTAATTTATTGTCCTTGTTGGGAAGCAATACATAAGCTTCCTCACCTGGCCATAATTGGCGGGGTCTCCTGTTTTGCCTTTCTGACGAATTTACTGCTATGTTGCATGCGTCTATATTCTTCTGTATTAGATTTACAACATATTGATAAGATGTTAGAACTTCCTCATTTATGTTGGTTCCAATGAGTAATTGTTTCAAAATAGACATGGGGCCTCTTGGCTTTACACCAAAAACCAATTCAAAGGGTGCAAATCCTGTGTTTTCATTTGGAATTTCTCAATAAGCAAAGAGAACAGCGGGCAATATTCTATCCCAATCTTGTGGATACTTAGTCGTAACTTTGCCCAACATATGTTTTAGACTTCTATTAAATCTTTCAATTTTCCCATTTGATTGTGGGTGATAGTTCGCACTGAGCGATCGCTCAATTCCAAACAACTTCATTACCTCTTTTATAGCGTCTGAGACGAACTGGGAACCCCGGTCAGACAGTATATTTTCGGAAAAACCCAATCTGCAGAAAACTAAAAATAGCACATCTGCGACGTCAACAGTTGATGTTGATTTAAGCGGTATTGCTTCAGGCCATCGGGTACACATATATCAATGTATGTAAGCACAAATCTGTGACCCCTAGCTGATGTGACTTTTAATGGACCAATGAGGTCAATAGCCATCTTTGCGAATGGACGCAAAGAGATATCAGAAGCCTGGATAGGCGCAATTTGTTGAGGTCTTTTTGTTGAGACACTTTGGCACACTGAACAAGTGCGACAAAAAATGATCACGTCTTTAACAACATTCGGCCAAACGAAATGTGATAACACTCTTTGTTTAGTCCATTCAATACCCAAATGACCTGCACAATTTATGTCATGGGCATGTCGTAGAACAAATGGTCTAAAACAAGTAGGTACCATGATTTGTTTTTTCAAAGATGAAACATCCTGAAAAATTATAATTAAAATATTATTCTTTAATGTGTACCAATGCTTAGTCTTATTATCAAACATCATCTTGTTTGATGTAGCCATAAAGAATCATCTTTTTTTTGCCTTTGTACATATGATTCTTTATCGATCAATTCCACCTGTAAATTATTATCATTTTCCAAAACAACATTTTCCTCTTCAATATTATTATCTACATCATTATCATGATGTTCATCATTCATCTGATCTTCAGATTCAACTTCATCACTCATTCCCTCATCTAACACAATATCACTGTGATTGTAAATAGTACTTTCAGCACGAGCTTGTGCTCTTGTAGTAACAGCATTAGCAGTAATTAAGTGCTGTTTTTCCCAACTTTTAATGCCTTTTCTAGAACATTCATGTAAACCTGGAATATTTCCAAAAATAATTACAGTATAGGACTATTAAGCAAACATACCAGAGTTCTTCCTGTGAAATAAGGTGTATCCAGGAATACTTCCGCTGTTGGATAGTATTCCCCTATGCCACCAAATGTAATACACCTCACCACTTTGCCTGTGTAATCCGACTGATCCACCAACGACCTGCGCACACCAATTGTTGTTGCTCCCGTGTCCCTCAACAGTGGCACTAATTTATTGTTTACAAAACCTTTATCGAGTACCAGAGAACCGGTATTCTCATAAGAGGACATGACAGGTATTGGATGTTCACATAACAGTCTTGGCACTCCTTGTAGCTGAAATAAAGAACAACATTCATTACAATTAGCATTGTTGGATAGATCAACACTACAAGCATTTGCATGGGCCACCCTAACATTATCCTGAACTGAATTATTGTCACTCATATTTACGACAGCATTTGAACGTTCAGTGTTCCTCGACTGTCTATAATTGGTGTTCTGATAAGAACCTCTATTGTTGCCATAACTGTCATTATTTCTATGGAATGACCTTTGTCCTCAATCTGATCTATTATTAGATCTTCGTTTTGATAATCATTGGACCTGAACAAAGACTGTTGTCCATAGTATCCCTGATTATTAGAGTTATAATATCTGAGGCTGTTGATTTTTCTTATTAAAAATGTATTTGTGGTGGATTTAGATGTCCTGAAATGTTGTTGTTATGTATTTGTATTGTTCTGAATGAGGTCGGCTGTGAAGGCCCCTGAATATAACAATGTTTAGGGTGAATTTTCAGGGAGCCTTTCTGCTACCACCTTATGATCTCATTCAGACTTATTCTTGACTAGTATGTATGATGACTACGTCTAATGTCTAGGGTTATGAACATGTGGTGTGAAGGTACTTTAATACTTAAACACTCACACAAAAACAAATATTAAGTACTATGATCAACTGAACTAACACCGTGCTTTAAATTTTGGTATTAAACTATTTTTTACAATTTTATTTTGTCCTGAACCTAGTATTCTTCTGGTCAGGACTTTCAAACTCAAAGGTAATCAATTTATATACATATAGATAATTTAATTAAACAAAAGGGACAATTTGTCCAAATAAATATTTTACAAATCTAATAATGGTGTTAATAAATTCCTAATACCACTGTTAAACTAGCACTGGATGGCGGGTCGTGATTCTGTCATCACTCCCATGTCTTTATTTCACACTTTTACTTTTAATTTCTGGGGTGGAAATAGTTTGATTGATTTCAGTTATGAAACACTAATTTTCGTTGATGAAAGGTCATGTGCCAGATGATATACTTATCTAGCACATGTAGTAGCTGTCACTTGTCACTCCGGCCAACGGCCACTGTTGTACTTGTCCAAAAGTAATAGGGTAGACAGCGTGTACACCTATCACTACAGGAATACAAAGTCTTCTCAATTTCTTCACACAGAGATCTGGCACCGGACTAGTGCCAGACAAAAACCCTGTAACATGAAATTATGTTTCCTTGTTTACATTCTGTTTAATCTACTATTTCCACAAATTATAATACATGCAAAATAAAAGACCTGGGTCAGATCTATCTGACCAACCCAACGCATCCATATAACAAGGTGTACCAGTTTTTTCCACATTCCTCTCCTCTAATGGCTGCACTGCACCTGCAATATTATCATTAATCTCTTTTTTCCATACAATAAGGTGGGTGATATGTTTCCACCTGACCACCTAAGAACACATGTGTATTCTACATCTCTGGTAGTTTGTTATAAGATAAAGCAACCTCTAGGCCCTGCATAAGTCTGCTAGGGACCTAGTACTTACAGTCGTATGGCAGTATCTCACTCTCACAATTTTAAATAAAATATTAATAATTTCTGTCTTACCACAAATTCAATGAATAAACACAGGAACGTTGATTTAGCACAACTTCAGACGTGCTGCTGGCTGGACTATGACGCCCTTTATTTCTTTAGTATTTATATAGTAAAGCAAGTCACACTTCACAGACTATCAATCGTCCTGCTTCAGGGACAGTATTAATGCAAATGGCGTCGAGCTGTCACATTTTCTAGTAATATTAAATGTGTTGGCCAATGAGATCGGACGCTTCCCAATTCTGACTTTAATTTGAAAAATAAAGCCCAAATTACAGCCAAATTTTCGTGTACCTTTGTCTGTCGGTCCGTCCGATCTTGGCAAATGTTAAAAACAGACTTGCTTTTTGGCCTAACAGAAATTCAGTTCCACCTCTCACTTACTCCTAGATTTCCCCTCTTTGGACTTCGACCCTACCTCATTTGCTTCTTTTTAACAACGGGTGCAAATAATTGTCACCGTTAGTGAATGCAAACATGAGGGTCTGTTCGTCAATGCGTCTGTGACTATCTAGTATTTTGACCATATCTTTATTATAATCTGGAGGAATTTGTATTTTAAAACATATTATTACTCAGGAGAAGATATTCTATTAAACTAACCTAGTCTTATGGCCATATCCCTTGTAATAAAGAACTCCATATATTTTCCATAATATTCGTAGATTTCTACTTTTCTATAAATACGTCATCTTTCCCCCTCCTCCTGCGTTGTTCAAACCGAAACCACAAGTCGTTACGTCAGAAAAATTACGCTACTTGGCAGACACATGCGCTGTGTGTGTGGTTATATATTTCCCACGGTGTGAATATAGTAAGCTGCATGCCGACGGCGTTGCGCAGTTTTTCAAACTGCTAAAAGCATTACTACGCGCGTTCGCTGACAATTTGTGGGTTTTTTCCAACCAACACGTGTCAAAAGTATCATTTTTCTTTCGCTTCTCTCTCACTCCTTCTAGACGAATAAGCCTTTCGTGTCAAAATGTTATACATAGTTTTCCAAGGCCATTATAAAACGATAGTACTATTTACTCTACGTTACTGTCTGAAAAATCAACTCGCTTTCGGCGTAGGTAAAGAAGAAGCATCACAACTCCACCATTTTTATTTCTACATTATTTTGACTTTATAAATACTACAAATGGGATCGGTGTATCAATGTATATCATCCCAGTATTTGCCTCTATTATTTCCATAGTTAAAATTTTGGTTAACTCTGTAATTTTTTCAATACTGTTAGATCTTTACCTAGGTGTATTATAGTTTACCATCCTGGCAGATGCAGCTGGTCATAGTCATCATCAGTTGCCATCTCCACAACGAAGGTTGGCTGTAATGGATCACCAACGTCTTCTGTCTCTTGTCTTGGTGGTACACTCTGATAGACTCTTTCCCGTCCATCTCTTGATGTTATCTTCCCACTTATAGCGCTGTCTTCCCCTTGCACGTTTGCCTTAAACTCTCCCTTCTGTTATGGTCTTCTGCAAGGTGTTATGCCTTTTTATGTGGCCAAAGTATTTTAGCTGCCGAACTTTGACCTCTCTCATTAGTTCTCTTTTCATACCTAGATTTTCTAGGACCTCCTTATTTGTTTTCATCTCTTTTCATGAGATACGCCCCATTCTTCTATATATCCACATTTCAAGAGCCTCAATTCTTTCTTCCAAATGCTTATTCATCGTCCATGTTTCTGCACCATACAGAAATGCAGAATATATATAACACTTTATGATTCTCAGTTTTAATTTGTGAGATAACTGTTTGGATGTCAGTATATGTTTCATGTTGTTGAATGTAGCTTTGGCCATTCCTATTCTCTTCTTGATTTCTGTTTCACATCTGCCATCTTCTGTTATTATATGACCAAGATATACGTAGCTCTTGACTTGTTCTAGGATTTTCCCATTTACGCTTATCTTTAATGTGGGTTTATCGTCTGTTTTGCTAATTATAATAGTTTTTGTTTTCTCAATATTAATGTCAAGTCCATATTTATGACTTATACTGTTCACTTGCTTCACTAGTTCTTGTAACTCCTGTTCGCTTTCAGCTAACAACACGGTATCATCTGCATATCTAAGGTTGTTTATTGACCTTCCACTGATGTTCAGTCCTGGTATCTGTTTAAAAAATTTTTCGGTGTATAAATTAAATAGGCAGGGGGACAGCACACAACCTTGTCTGACACCTCTTTTTATGTCTATGTATAGTGAATAATTCCATCCCGGTCTTACTGTGGCAGTTTGCTCCCAATAAAGGTTACTGAGTATTCTTATATCTTTTCCATCAATACCTATGTCTTTGAGGCATTCAATTATTTTTTCATGATGGATTCTGTCAAAAGCTTTCTTATAGTCAATGAAGCACATATACATACTTTTTTTGGACCTCTATATTTTTCTGCTAATCTTCTTAGGCAAAATATTGCCTCTCTTGTTCCACTGTTCCGTCTGAAACCAAACTGTTCTTCTTTGATTTCGCTGTCTAATGCAGCTGGTAAGGCATCCTTAATGTTATTGCTACTCAAATTTCTATTTGGATGTGCAACTTGGTATTGTCTACCTAGGGTTTCTAGGTTTGGTAAATTCTCAGGTTTCCTCTCATGCAGAAATGACAAGAAATCTCCACTAATGGAAGACAACGCCTTGTCTCTTAGAATTAAATCCGATAGTCCTTCAAATGTTTTTTTTTCAATTTTGAATAACTCTATCCATCTAGCAAAGTACAGCTTACAAGCTGAAATAAATTCAGTAAAATCTTTTCCTGAATCTGGCAATAGTGACTTAAATTTCATTCTATAGCCATTATCATCTAATCGATACTTCTTCAATAACATGGCTTTTATAGCATCATAGTCTTTCCTAGTCTGCTCATCTAAGGTTAAGACTGAAGTAAGTGCTTCCCCTACCAATAAGTTCTTTAGTCTACTTGACCATGTAGTTTTATCAACTTTAAATTCTTGACAATATACCACATATTTATTCAGATAGCATGGTATGTCATCTATAAATGAGTTAAATTTTGGCAAATTTAACTTAAAAGGAGAAGAAAATTCTTTCTTCTCAGCACCACCATTCATAGGATTAACATGTGGTTGTAATAGTCGTAATTTTTCAATCTCCAATTCTGCCAATCTAAGTTTCTGTTGAGATTTCATCTCAGCCTGAGCATAGGCTAATTTTTCTTTTTCAAAAGCAAACTCTTCTGCTCTTCTTTTTTCCTCAAGAGCCATTTCTTCTGCTCTTCTTTTTTCCTGAAGAGCTATTTCTTCTGCTCTTGTTTTTTAGCTAATTTTTCAGCTTCTTTCTTCGCTCTCTCTAATTTTCTTTGCTCACTGAGTTCAATGGCTTCCAACCTTTTTAATTGTTTTTCATACTCAGTGGATGCATATGATAATAAGGCTTTACCTTCCTTACCAACCTCTTTTCCAATCTTAATAAAATATTCCAAGGTGGCCATCTTTTACAATTTTTTTTTTCTCCAGCAAGACAATAATGTAAATTTATTATATTCTCAATATGTGAGTAATAAATTCACCAATTAATTTACCACTGGAAATTTACTCAACTGCAAGTAATAGTAAATGTTATATAGATATGATATTTGGTGCAGAAAAAAAATGGTTACAAACAGGATGACATAATACAGTGACCAGAGCCAACAGATCACCGCATCTTTTGGCCGAATACCATCACCAACCAAGATCTGCTTACTCATAGCAAGCAAGAGGACATGCACACCATCATAGCTGGCAGACGCTGGAGCTGGGTTGGTCATGTCCTCAGAAGAGACCCCGATGCCATCACAAGAACAGCTATGTTTTGGACCCCTGAAGGAAAGCGAAAGAGAGGCCGACCAAAAACAACTTGGTGGAGGACTGTGGAGGCTGAGATGCAAAGAATGAACCAGAGTTGGGGCACTGTACGAAGGATGGCCACCGACCGTGCAAAGTGGAATCAATTTGTTGTTGCCCTACAAGACGCCACTAGGCGTGATGGCCACTGACTGCTTTGACGGTCGGTGGTTAAGGATCGAAGAAGAAGAAGAAGAAGAAGAGCCAACAGAAGCAAATGCAAAATGAAAACTAAGGCAGTAATGTATGAATAGAACAAATAAATGTAGCTCTATCACACATATGACTAGACAAGCACGAGTTTACAACATGTATTACATCTAATAAATAAATGACAGTGAGGTAAGACCAACAGTTTCACAAACAACAATGGAGGAAAATGAATAAAAAATTGCACTAAACTTCACTATAAAACCATACTTCAAACATAACAATACTGCACAACTAGACTAAATTGTATCTGTATACTTCAATCAAGGCAGTAACAACACAGCAATGTAAGCCGGCCCCTTAATTTGAACAGATGCATCAACTGAAGAACGCCTGAAAATTCTTTTCGACCAGACATATGTCAGTATTGAAAAATGTTAAAGGTCCCACCAGCCTCCCGCTATCATATACATTAATAACATAGATACATGAATATGTTAAAAAGAGTACTGGCAAACAGGGTAGATTAGCGACACAGACTGTATGTAACTAAAAATTTACTCATCTGATTGCCAGTGAAAAAATTTCCTCTAGTTCCAACGCATTTATCTTCCAGGACCGATGTAAACGAGGTAAGCTGACCAAGGTTAGGTCTAACAATGCAGAACAGCTGACTTGAACAGAACGTCGCTTTGGTCTGTAGCCGTGAAAATTTCCATCTTCTGGAATGTTCTGCCGAAAGTTGCAATTTTCACCGAAGCAGGCTGCAGTAATATGCATATACTTTGCATACGTTCCCTTATTGAATGGAAAAGAATAGTACTGAACTGCAAAATATGGCCGCGTAACCTTTCTCAGGCAATAGGCCTGACCATTCAGGTAATTCCGATATTCATGTCACTGCCCTCCTTTCATGTGCCGGTAATGACAAGACTAGCTTTTCGTTGGAAAATCGTCTTATTTTTAAAATGGGCGTTTTAGCTCCCGATGGTTTGAATATCCAACATCATTTTGCATAAATTCTGGTAGCTTTTCTCTTTTTCATTCTTTATTCGTTGTCTTTTAGATCTATCTTCTTATGTTTTTGTTTTCGTTCGTTTCGTATTGTTACGCATAAGAATTTTGCTATGGTATCTGTGTACTCAATTTTTCTAATGCAAGGTATATAACTCTTGGAATTGAAGTTACTTTTTACTTTAAGTAGTTACCTGTTCTTATGCCCTTCGGTTGCCGGTATTGTGGTTTGACCGATCTTGGGTCGTGTCCATTTATGGAGCGCGCAGGCCTACTTTTCCTTGAAACGTTTGGCAACCTGCGTCGATAGTTATTTCCTATCCTTATAAGGCTCGATTTTAAGGGTCGTTCTTAGAATATGCCCATAGCTTCGGGGTTGTGTGAAGTGTATTCAAATCGAACGTTTGTGCGCATGTCTGTTTTTTGGTTGTGGGTTTGAACAAGCTTCCGCCCGGGAGTGTCTCAGATTTTGTCGAGAGAGCTAGACGCCTTTTCAGCGTCTGTCATGATAATATTGTTCGGGGAATGGAAGTCCTCTATAGTGTTTTTTCATCTCAGATGATATTCCTCTTTGTGATTCAAAGCGCCTGGAGGCGAGTGAGTTGTGTATTTATTCCTGAAGAGAAGGTAATTGCTCTACTTGATTATCATTGTCGCTAACTTTCATGATTGACATTTTGTGCCTATTTACCAACTTTCCCTGGACGGGAAAGAGTCTACATTATGAGAAGTTTTCAACTCACGAATCACCATGTTGTTATGCATCGGGTTGATGCATGTCCTAAAGGCTATCTACTTGTTGGACTTTGCTGCTCTGGCGGTTCCACGTCAGTTTAGGTTCGATGCCTTTTGTAATTAAAGGAAATTAGAGGACATTACTTGATACTCCAGAAGTCATGCCTGTCTTGCTGGAGGTCAGAAAAGGAGAAGGGATTTAATCTCCTACATTTATAAATATATCGGCTGTTATAGAAAAGGATGATGGTTTCCACACCTGAATACATTTACAGTCGTTTACAATGCATTGACGCCAGTTTCATTATTCTCCATTAACATGCTGTGATGTCTACAAGTGTTGTCAGCGACTATGCCATTTCGATGTCGTCGTTATGTCGTTAATAAATATTGAGAAAACGTCACTAGCTGTTCTACACCTTTATGACTTTCCTCGTCGTGAGTCAGTGATGTACTCTGTATTATGTAATGTTGACAATGTTGCCTCTGTACATTAATACTACTGGACCGTAGGGATGGATACCAACAATATATAATTACAACATCATGTTACATCCCAGAAGGACCAATTCCATCACCTCTAGAGATTGGTACCCATCCACAACGGTGTAACGATATACATACATACTTCAAGTAAAACAATCACACCGTTACACGTATCTTTTTATATCTTTTGTTTTGTCGCTATCGTACGTCACTTCCTTGCGATTTCTGTGACAGAATACTACTGCTTTCTTTCACAGATTCTTTGGATCGAGCTGAGTGTACTTTTACTAGTTCCACATTTTTGTTAATTCTCTTTTTTTCGTTTCGTTGATTATTTATTTCTTGTTTCAGTATTTCTTTTAGATTTTACGATTTTCTAGTATTATTATTGTTTTTTTCCTTTCATCACTGTTGTTGTTGTTTACTTTTCCCATCTGCTAGTATCGCCCATTTGTTGTATGTTTCTCATCATCGTATAGTTTTTTAGTACCTATATGTAATTCTTGTCTTTGTCACCTGTTTGTGGCTGACTAAGGGTGAAACCCGAAACGTCCCTTGTTTCTTGTGAACCGTTATTTATAAAACTGATTGAATACCGTTTTATTGGTTTAAATACTTATATTTCTCCGGCTAGCATACGATAAAGTTCGCCATCTTTAAAAAACTGGAACTCGGCACGAAATCTCAAACGAAGGCTGAGTTATTTTTGGCTGTGGATCAAGGATCCTTTGGCTTTGGCCCCCACGTAACGAAAGCTCTCAAAGTAGCGGAGCTTCTTTTATATTATTTTGTAACCTTCTTAGTTAGTATAGTCCATACTTGAAACTCTTGATGAAGGTGTGCTTCTGAGAAGTCCTCCTTCAGGCGACATATGTTCCAATGCCGGTGATAGTTTTATATTCAGCCTTTCTTTCATAAAGTTAATCTTCAACAGTAAAGAAGATGATAGGTTAGACACTTGAACGACATATGTTTAATACTTGACGAGCTCCAATAATAATTTTCATAGATATACGGTGATGAGACAATGGCATAACCTAGCCAGTCTTGATTGTCTTACTGCAGTCTTCTATTTCACAATGTCCGTCGACATATTTCTGCAAAGTTTATTGAATAAGTTCTCACTCACGTACATAAAGATACAGCATATAATTCCCTCGCTGTAAAACATTAGTATCGACCCAACATAACTTGTGGGCCAACTAAAAGTAGAAGATCAAATACATTTCTGGGGCTGAACACAGATGCGTCCTTTCACACTGAGGACTATACATAAAAGGCCTAGAATGATCCATGGCGTCTACCAAGCTAAGACCGGTTTTGACTTCTGCTCAAATGTACCAAAAGTCAATGACGTACTTCCTGGTAACCACTGGATACCGCATATAAACAAACATGGTATCACAACCGAATACCAATATGATAAAGACCGAATATGTTATGAGTTTAATCATAACAGCGGCATTGTTAGATAATTACAATCAGTCCCTGCGCTATGGATCTTTCAAGGTGGTGTGAGGTCTAAGATGGCGCCCCCTCCCTTTGCCGCGCTGTGTTGACGTCTTTCAAGACACAGTTTCATGCTGTTGAGTTGGATTGCACTGTAATTTCCGATAGTGATGTTCATTTTAATATTTTGCAGAAACATAATACATTAATGTTTTTAAAATCTTATAGTAGGTATATATTTTTTTAAATTCACGTTGAATCACAAATGAGCGCTTGGTGCGTTCCTTTAAAATAGGAATAATATAGACACATTACTATTTTCTAAAACGTGTTTTTGAGAAATGAAATCAATGTAAACATAACAATAAAATGCACTTTAAACGTAGAAGCAATCCAGATTACAATAACTTAAGCTTTTCAATTGGAATACCCAGTGCCACATTCTCCAATATGTTACAAAATTGAATTTTTATTATTATTTTTTTTTCAACAAAGAAATGGATTCAGTGTTCTTTTTTTGTGATTGGTTACCATGACAATGATATAACAGATCAATATATTAAATAAAGTGGACGTAGGTAACTATGTAGCCAATCTTCCGGCCCCTTAGCATTCTGTATACTTCGTGTTAAGAAAAGTCTAGCTCAAGTTCATACCTTGAATGAAATATGGAATAATACATTAAGTATTATGAAAATATCATAAATATTATGATATTTCCATAATACTTAGACCTAGCATTGAAATCACAAGCAATGACTAACCTTTTGTTAAGTTCCTCTGAGAGTTATACCAAAGAATCCTAGCTCCCCTCTTCCTGAAGCATATAAATTGTAGACCCGCTATGCCTGACCATCTGTATTTAATGCAATCCCGCATTCTCACAGGTATGGGAACTTGTATCAAGCAATGTATAAGAGCGCTCATGTTTTACGTTGTCGTACGGAAGGTTAATTGTTTTATTTGGCCCGTCTAAGTAGAGTGGATGTCGACAGATACGGGAGCAAAGGTATAGAAAATAAATTTCACAGGTGGTTGATGGAGGGAAAGATATGTCTCTGGAGAAATTAGGTTATCTCCTCCAGCCTATCCGTACGACTGTAATTTATTACCAGACAGCCTTTGACTCCCTATCAAGAATAGATAAGTTACTCTACACACACACAGCTATGTGACAACAAGACACACAAAACGTGAAAAACTACGGATAAATGGGTATGAGTCTGACCAACACACAAAGGTAAGTTTCTTTGTAGTTTATTATCATTTAAACTTGACAACATCAAAATATCTATAAAAAAAAAAAAGATTAAAGAGTCATTTACATGCATTTGAAAAAAGCAGAAAAGTGCACCGTCCCCGAATGGAGAAAAAAAACCCAAAATTATTAACCCAAAAGTTTAGGTTAGCACTATGTTACAGAATGAACAGTATTGGTACTCTATGAGATCCAGTAAAGTAAACAAAATTTAGACAAATCAGATATATGGATAGTTTCCAGCAAAGATTATCTAACATTTGGAAATTACAATCATTGAATATACATACCAAGCTTCGTCTGTTTAATTCAAATGTTATCTCAGTGTTAACATAAGGCTGTGAGAGTTGGAAAATAACAAAATCATTGCAGAACAAGCTGAATACATTCGAGAACAAATGTCTTAGAAAACTCATGAACATCAGTTGGAAAGAATTCAAGACTAATCGACAAATAAGAGAAGACTCTAGGCAGAAATATGTCTCCGACTATATAAGGAAAAGACGATGGTCATATATCGGTCATGTCCTACGAATGCAAAACAACAGAATACCACTACAGGCGCTCACTTGGGTTCCTGAGGGTAAGAGAAAAAAAGGAAGACCAAAAGAAACACTCAGAAGAACAATAATAAGAGAAGGAAGAACGTTGGGCCTAAATAATGTGCAAGAGCTAAGAGGAGTGGCGTCACAACGAACAACCTGGAGAGCACTGGTTTCTGCCTTATGCGCCGTGTTTGGTGCTTAAAGAATTTATTATTATTATTATTAATAGAATTAGTCCATGAATATATTCTCTATTTCACTTAATATTCTGTCACCTCAGTTGTCGCAGATCCAAACTGGCCCCAGTTTATCCCCAGAAACTAACTAGTGAGGTAAACGCTTAATATGGTGCTTATCCTGGATATAAGTGTTACTACAAATAGTTAAAACTGTGAGAGTTCTTGAGATTCACCCTTTCACGGGGAAATACTTCCAATATTGGAAAACGTCTGGTTGCTAATAAATGTTACAAAAGATTATGATGGTTCTTCTATCTGCCAACTCTGTGTTAGAGCGCCGATTCTGCACAGCGTATTTATCTAGGGATATACTCCCCTGGAATTACGACTGTCAGGAGTCGGGAACAATAATAATGTTATATATATATAATAATGTACACCACTGTGGCTGGTAAAAATATAAATCTGGATTTGGTAAGTCCAGTGTTAAATTTTTGTAGCGAGTTGATCCTATGAAAAGGGCAGTAACTCTGGAATATGCTTTTGGGCATGGTAGATTGTGAGTTACGGTGCTTGTGCGCTCGATTAAGCTGAGGCTTGTTTAACTTTGTAATAGAAATATCTCCTTCTATTTTTGAATGACAGAGTACAGAAAAGCGTGTGAACGCTGTTTAATCTCAAATGTTGAGATGTTTTTATTCTGTACTGTTTTGAGCCATGTGAATAGCTCGCAGCTAGGCTGCATGTATTATTGAGAGCGGTGTTCTAAACAGCCGATTCTCGTGTCGGGTTTTTTTGGCGGGACTAGTGTGTGATCCCGTGTAGGAGGAGAGTCCTGGGGCATTAAGTATTAAGGCAGCCTGTGTTTTTCGAAGTGTATGCCTGTACAGTGCTTGATATGTCGACTTATGTTTTCGCTGTGTGTACAGCCTATTATGTATTAACTGCAGTGTAGAGATTTATGAAGCTGTGGTGAAGCTATTATAAGTCCAGGAGTAGGACAGGCCATATTATGTATTAACTGCAGTGTGGAGATTTGTGAAGCTGTTATGAAGCTATTATTAGGACAGGCCATATTATGTATTAACTGCAGTGTGGAGATTTGTGAAGCTGTTATGAATCTATTATAAGTCCAGGATTAGGACAGCCCATATTATGTATTAACTGCAGTGTGGAGATTTGTGAAGCTGTTATGAAGCTATTATAAGTCCAGGAGTTGGACAGGCCATATTATGTATTAACTGCAGTGTGGAGATTTGTGAAGCTGTTATGAAGCTATTATTAGGACAGGCCATATTATGTATTAACTGCAGTGTGGAGATTTGTGAAGCTGTTATGAAGCTATTATAAGTCCAGGAGTAGAACAGGCCATATTATGTATTAACTGCAGTGTAGAGATTTGTGAAGCTGTTATGAAGCTATTATAAGTCCAGGATTAGGACATTCCATGTTTGATTAACTGCAGTGTGGAGATTTATGAAGCTGTTAAGAAGCTTTTATTTATAGCGCTGACATTACTGTTAACTGCCGAGTGTGCAGTCTGTTGAGCGCTGGGGATAGTTCGTACTTTTCACTGTGAACTTTATATTTATGCCAACGTGTTCGTGTTGTAATGCAAACTGTACATTAATGTAAACGTGATTGTGCCGTGCCTTAATAAATCGTCATTAAGTGTCACCAGGCGTTTACACCAGTTCTATGACTATTATGTACGTGCCTTGTGGTGTGAGTGTCTACCCCATCACACACCCACTTGCAACATTCTACCCAGTGACAGTGATAACTCATATTTAATAATCTAGCCTGTGTGGCGTGTGTAGTAAAACAAACAACATAACTTTATCAGTGGTGGTTTACAGTCAAGATGGAACGAATGGATAAGACATTCGCGTGACAAGAGTTTCTCTAACTTGAGAGATTATTTAACAGACGGAAGGATAATATCGTTATCGATACAGTCCACATATCTGTATCATTTGGTGGACTTGTTTTTTGGGTTCTGACACCCGCAACATCCGTTTTGAGAGCACTTCATACGTGGCCTGAATTTCCTGTGCTTCAAACCGTGACCTAGTTTGTAGTCTTCTGTGTGGCGCATTTGGGAAACGCCTTATTCGTGGTAATAATCAGCTTTATAGAACTGTCAGTTGACGTCCTGTGTCGTGCCTGTGGAAAACAACAACGTCTGTAGTCTGCATTTGCTATCAGATGTGCAGCGATTACAGTTCTGCTTCTATTGAATGAATTTTTCAAGCAGCGAGCCAGCAGTTTATGAGGTGATCTAACGTCGGAAGAATAGCGTGTACAAGATCGAGGATATGTGCAGTTGTACCAGTCATTTTGCAAGTATACCTCGGGTCAAGAAAGGTTGCGATTTGCTGTGTTCCTGTTACGATCATCATGTGCTCCTATGCAGTATTCGAGCACCTACCTGACTGAAGCGAGGACCTGAAGGGAAGAGTCTAGTTCCAGTACCTTTCGGCAGTAGACTGTTTTAGCGTCAGAATTATGTGATATTTAAGGTCTTGGCGGAAGGGAATGGAATATTGACAGATAAGTGATTTTTTTTGTTCTGTAAGGTGTGTCATTTCACGCATGTCATCAGGCCTTCTGAATTCTATGCATTTTTTATTCTGTTGTTGTTGTTTATTGTCTATAGTGACATATAAGTAGAATTTAATGCATGGGTAATTTATGGCTATTAACATGTGTTGACTACCATGATATGGATATGACCATATGTAGGTTCTTGGAACAGAAATTCATCTGACAGTAATTAGGAAAAGTTGCAATTTATTGTATGATGATTTAGCTGTAAGGAGTAGAAGGTTCATTGATACATATACAGTGATCTCAATAAATAAGTCACTATGGATGATGAAGAAATGGATCCTGATAATATGTGGCCTTTATTGGAATATTTATTTCAAGAAGGTAAAGATTTTGAGAAATTACAAGGACCAGAACTGAAAGCACACGTGATGGACAGATTTATGGTCAATGCGTCGAGAGCACTAAGAGATTTTGCTGAGAATAGATTTCAGTCCATTCCTCATTTAAGAATGGCTAGGAATTTAGCAAGGTTGCTGCTGCTCGACCTTCATGTATTTGTGTATAAGAATATTGATGTTGAACAAGACAATATATTGAAGAGTATACACAATATAATTCATTGTGACATTTCTGACAATCAGGAAAAGAAGCTAGAAGATGAGAAAGTAAGAGTCAACAGACAGGAAAGAAAAAATTGCTTAAAGGGTAAAGCTGAAGAGAGTAAACTTAAGGAAAAATTAGTTAAACTTACAAGTGATTTAAATATATCAAACCTGGAACTTGCTAGAGTACAAGCAAGTTTGGATTCTTCACTATTGAAGGTCAAAGAGTTGGAGGGCCAGATGAAAGTTAGGCATGTTGAGGTGGAAAACCTTACACAAGAGACCCAACGAAATAAAGAAATGTATGAAAAATTAAAAGCGGAGAGCAATGAACATGAGAAGATTTGTACAGAAATGCTTCATGATGTGATGAATGATAATGCGATTCTCAGTGAGCAAATTAAGGAGATGAATACTGTACCTCCCAGGAAGAGTAATGAGGTTATCAATAATTATGTTGATATTGAAATGGAGTCACTTTAAATGGAAGTAACGCAGTTAAAAGCAAATAGGGATATCGATGAAAAAGAGAGATTAGATGAGTTGGCGGCGGAGTCAGAAAAGATTGTACAGCTTGATGAATTACTTGCAGAGGAGAGAGGCAAATTATTGATAATTGATAAATTAAATAAGAAACTTAGTCAAGAGATTGCGCATAGAGATATTGAAATTTCAGAGACCAGGAAACGAGTAGATGGCCTACTTGACATTGTCTTGAATAAACAAATGTGGTCTTCTGTCAATGTTGACAGTGATAGACAAAAAGTTGCGAAAAGTCAGTCTCATACACTTTTTGCTCATAGAGAGGCCATGCATGGTAAACATAGAACTTTTCGTGGGAAATACAACTTTCCCAGTGCTAGTGGTAGTAGTGACTCTATTAATGACTCTTGGCGTCAGGCTAATAAAGATTCTTGTGTTTCAGCCAGTTCTATTGATTACGAAAAAAATGTGAGAAATTGAAGGTTAAGGCTTCTAAAATCAAGCAGGTGTTTACTGTTGCAGATTCTGATAAACTTGTAACAGGGAATAAACATAGTACTATTTTTTCAAGGAATGAAACCCATTATGGGCAGGAAAATAAACATTCTAAAGGTCCAGTTACTTGTCAAACTCAGCACAGCCAGTTTGACGGGATTGGTAAACATATTCCCATAGGTGAAAAGAAGAACAGTGATAGTAAGAGATATAATCACAAGATTAGACAGTACCAAGGGAGTTTATCAAGTGGTAATTTTGATTCTCCAAGGAGTTGTAAACAATTTAGCGGATTTCAACATTTTGATCCGAAGAATTCTGTAAGTTATAGTAAAAATAACTGTAAGAAAAACTATCAATCTAGTGATGATTTTGCTACTGGAAAGCAAGTGCTGTCTAGTGAAAATTTTTGTCAAAGAATATATGTTAACAACCACAATGCTAACTTGGGTTATAGACATAACATTTGTCATAATAAAGGAATTAACAATAATATAAAGAGAGATAATAGCTCTCCACATGTTGCTCTACATCACCAGAGTAACTTGGCTCAGCAAAAGACTAGAGTCATTGTTGGTAAACAAAGCAACTGTAGTAATAAATATTTTCATCATGTAACAAATAATAAGCGCAAGTATGCTAACTTTGCTCAACATGAGCCCAGAGTCAGTTATAATAGAGATAAACAAGGTAACAATAACAGTGGTGTTTCAAATACTATTGCTGATAGTGTTATTGATTGCGAGAAAGTGTCTCGGTGTTGTGAATGTAACACTTTGTTTCAGGGTTCCGGTCAAGTTGTCCCCTAGTCTTCTGTGATGTCTACATGTTAAAAGGGAGAAGAGCTGATGGCATTGTGAAAGGACCATTACTTTACTCGGACCAAAGTGCTGGGTAATTGTCATTTTGACTTCTACGTTTTTTCTCATTAGATGTCACCATTTAGTAAAATGGAAATTTTCATTCATATATTTTGACAGAAGCGACTTTACGATAACAGTCAAGGCTCCTGTGACATATTAACGGTGAGAAAAGTAGGTCAACTTTGGGTCCGTGTGCGCGTTCAAGCGTAACCTTTTCAGCGTCTCACTAAGCATCTGACGTATTACTTGCTCAGGGTCAGGACATGTTGACAGGAAAGCGAGAGATTTGCATCTGATTTTTTATTTTTTATTAAAACAGTAAATATTTTCTTTTGTATTTGTTAGTATAATAAGTGATATGTTCTTGATTTGCAATAACATGTAATTTTGTTGAAATATTTAATGCATCATTTGATTGCCATGATTTTGTGTTTCTATTGTTAGTTATATTCCATTGTTGAACTTGCAGTTGTTTGTTTTGTTTTGTTTTTGTAACAGTTTTGTTAGGATAACTTTTTGTACATGTAGAGTTTGCCAGCCCTATGCACAAACTCATTAGTTGTAATGGTGCAATAATTACTTTTAGATAATTCATGAGCACTTGAATTTTTTCTCATATGTTTTATGTGATGTATATTTTTGAAGAAAAAAAAAACTTACATTTGTTAATGTGTGTCTGTTTAGAGATAGATTGTTTATATGTCCTTCATTTTCTTAAAGTCGATTTCATTGTTAGTTTATTTATTATAGCTTTGAATTGGTTGTAAATGAAATATTTTTTATGCAACTTAGTGCTACGAAACGTTTTTGTATTTTATTTTTTGGAAAATGTATTTTTTTTCGAACGTTGTAATATTTTTTTCTGCGCCAATGCTAGTCTGTATATTATGGTTAGTAATGTGTAGTGTCATTAGTTCTTTGAAATTGTTTTTTAATGTTTGATGTATTTTTCTACATTTAGCGCGTGACTTTGAGTCAGTGATAACCTTTTGATAGCGTTTTATTTTTGTTTGTGTGATATCTTGTATAATTTATTATTAGTTATGCATAACTTTTATAATTTGGTTAAATTACTTATTATTCTTTTTGTCATAAGTTTTTTTCCCTTGTGTTGTTAGTATAGATATACTTTGTCATTTTGTGTTATAATTTTTGATCGTAATTGTATTAATTTATACTATATGATGTGTGATTTAAATAGTTATTGTAAGGTATTGTTACAACTTTTTCTACATGTGCATCTTTACTTTTCATCTGTCTTTGTTGACTATTCGTCATTCCTTTACATCTTTTCTGTTGTCTTTTCAGCATGATCTGATATGTTGTTTATACTTCCGTGTTTCATCTTTGTCTCACTTTATGCTTCGTGTATACTTTTTTCTGTTACGCTACTTAGACTTTCATTCTTTGTATTGTTCAAGTAATGATGTAACTTTAGATCAGGGATAGGGGTATTTGCTTTACATGATTTGACTTTGTGATATTATTTGTTGTTTTTCATATGATGATTTCATATTTTACTTCTTTTCGAATTATACTTCGTTTGCTTCATATTGTCATTTCTATTACTATTGTTTGTTGCTTGTTTGAGTATTGTTGTATATGCTTAACTTAGTTCTGTAATAGATTAATTTTGAGATACTTAGCTTGGTCTTCTAATAGATTAATTTTAGTATTCTTACTTGATTACGTTGGATGATTGTTATTTACTTTACATTTACCGCTAATATTTTGTAGATATACTATTTCTGACTTATCATAAGATGAATTTTGTAAAACATATGTTAGAACTCCATTATCTTTTAATTTTTTTCGTTTTGGGAGTTAATTTTCAAAAAAATGATAGAATCATATTTTCCCCCCGGGTGTGTGGGAAACTGTAGCGAGTTGATCCTATGAAAAGGGCAGTAACTCTGGAATATGCTTTTTGGGCATGGTAGATTGTGAGTTACGGTGCTTGTGCGCTCGATTAAGCTGAGGCTTGTTTAACTTTATAATAGATATATCTCCTTCTATTTTTGAATGACAGAGTACAGAAAAGCATGTGAACGCTGTTTAATCTCAAATGTTGAGATGTTTTTATTCTGTACTGTTTTGAGCCATGTGAATAGCTCGCAGCTAGGCTGCATGTATTATTGAGAGCGGTGTTCTAAACAGCCGATTCTCGTGTCGGGTTTTTTAGCGGGACTAGTGTGTGATCCCGTGTAGGAGGAGAGTCCTGGGGCATTAAGTATTAAGGCAGCCTGTGTTTTTCGAAGTGTATGCCTGTACAGTTCTTGATATGTCGACTTATGTTTTCGCTGTGTGTACAGCCTATTATGTATTAACTGCAGTGTAGAGATTTATGAAGCTGTGATGAAGCTATTATAATTATAAGTGAAGCTGTTATGAAGCTAGGAGTAGGACAGGCCATATTATGTATTAACTGCAGTGTGGAGATTTGTGAAGCTGTTATGAAGCTATTATTAGGACAGGCCATATTATGTATTAACTGCAGTGTGGAGATTTGTGAAGCTGTTATGAATCTATTATAAGTCCAGGATTAGGACAGGCCATATTATGTATTAACTGCAGTGTGGAGATTTGTGAAGCTGTTATGAAGCTATTATAAGTCCAGGATTAGAACAGGCCATATTATGTATTAACTGCAGTGTGGAGATTTGTGAAGCTGTTATAAAGCTATTATAAGTCCAGGAGTAGGACAGGCCATATTATGTATTAACTGCAGTGTAGAGATTTGTGAAGCTGTTATGAAGCTATTATAAGTCCAAGATTAGGACAGGCCATGTTTGATTAACTGCAGTGTGGAGATTTATGAAGCTGTTAAGAAGCTGTTATTTATAGCGCTGACATTACTGTTAACTGCCAAGTGTGCAGTCTGTTGAGCGCTGGGGATAGTTCGTACTTTTCACTGTGAACTTTATATTTATGCCAACGTGTTCGTGTTGTAATGCAAACTGTACATTAATGTAAACGTGATTGTGCCGTGCCTTAATAAATCGTCATTAAGTGTCACCAGGCGTTTACACCAGTTCTATGACTATTATGTACGTGCCTTGTGATGTGAGTGTCTACCCCATCACACACCCACTTGCAACATTCTACCCAGTGACAGTGATAACTCATATTTAATAATCTAGCCTGTGTGGCGTGTGTAGTAAAACAAACAACATAACTTTATCAATTTTGTTGTTCTCAAATACCATTTGGCGAGTGAACGTGTATAAATGAAATTGGTAACGCACAAGCCAAGTAAAGGAGAAATTACCAAAACAAAAGAAGACCGCTGAATGCCCTTGTGATCAGGTCAGAAAATTCCGAATGAAAATCTCCACGAATCAATCACTATAAAACTCTATTTCAACAAGAAAAACTGGTTCTACGACTGCGCTAGACTATTCAAATTTTGACTGACTTCTGATAGTTGGGTTAAGAAAACAGCAGTATATTAGATTGCTCTGATCTCTCTAATGTTGTTAATTTCACCGTACTGTGTGGAACGAAGAATTCAGAAACTAGCGCTCAAGATGAAAGCTTACGATTCGGCTACCAGAATCTCTCTTCTGGCGATGTGGACTGACATCAGAGGCTTTCGTTACGGTTAACGGATTTCTCTTTAAAATTTCCGTGTCTCGAGATCAAAGAGCACAGGGGATTCTAAACTTTCCCTGAGTAAATAATTCAAAAGGTTCTGTGTTTCGTCTCTCTCACGTGCTGTCTGTCTGAGAGGTATTATGATTGAGAGATGAGCTCGCGTAGGTGGACGAGGTAAACAAAGCCTGATTTGTTTTCCTGTTATGACTGACAGGTTACGAAGTTTGTAAACACTGTGTTAGCTCGTATTAAAAGAAAAGAGGCGGGGACGAAAGAGCAAGCTGTGTAAGTAAAGACAGACAGTATAATGCATGTTTTTAGCTAGCAAATCACAGAGCAGCTATGAGGTTACAATAGGCTGTCAGATTACTGTAGACTCTTTTCCATTACACGTCACACACATATATAGCTTGTTGTCGTTTGCCACCCCGCATAGATTTGTGTGACAAAAGTACCTTGGAAGTTAATGGTAATTTTCGATTTTGACTCCTGGATCACGAGGCTAGCGAAATCGTAGATGATACTTTGTATAATTGCTGCTAGTTGATTGGCGCTATGACAGCTCTAAAACCCGAAACTTTTATATTTCAGTGCGATTCCATACGTTTTCTTCCTAATTAGTCTCCTTCCATTTCTTCTTCTCTTGTCTTTCCTCTTCTCTCTCCACCCTACCTCTCCTTCAACATCCATATTTCCTCTCTTGTATGCCAAAGGTATCCGCCAAATAGCAATCTCTAAGAAGCAAAAGTGGTGATTTGAACTAGATTTGTTATTCATGGTTTGTTTATTAAAGAAATGATGGACATACTCCGTCGTCCTGGCAGAGCCACTATACAAGGAAAAAAGCAAGAGATGTAACTTGTTTATTTGATCTAAGGACCTTGCACAAACAATGGATTTTGTTTCGAGAATGTGATACTCTATATTCACTGGTGCCTGTACCTTAAAGTGGTAAGGCGGCTTGAGTACCTTGACAATCCCCAGTGCTATGCTGGCGCGAGTTTTACTCCTGGCAGATTCTACTAAGCTGGACAGGTCTGCGCTGGTGTCGGCCTTATTCTACCACCCCTGTCAATACCCAGCAAAAGTTGGGTAAATTTATGTCAACGGTCTTATATAATTTTTTTTTTCTTAACCAGCAGTAATTGGGCTTTCAGCCCTTCGGCCCAATGTCATGTCATTGCGAGGCTGGGGAGCCTGTGGACTTTCCTTCCAACCCGGTCAGGAGCTTCGCTCCTTCCCATCCACAGAGGGTTTATCTCATGAGCCGTTCAGGTTATTCAGTCAAAATGCCGGTCGATGACACTCCTTCAAGTGCTTACGCCCTGGCTTGAACCTTGAACACCTGATCGCCAGCGCTATGGGGTAACCATTACACCAGCGCGGCTCCCACGGTCTTATATTAAGATGTAAGCATGTATTTTTTAAAAAACAGATCAGGTACAGAAACAACAACACATGAAAATGCTTTGATGCAGAATAAATATCCAGAGTCTGAGGCTTGCATGACTGACAGTGGTGAAAGCTGAAAGGAAGCCATTGCCACTAAAACGGATGCCCTGATTGCAAAAAAACAAAACCAGAATTGGATCCTGGAACGCTCGAACTATGAATGAGACAGGAAAAACTGAGGTAGATCACAACAGAAAAGAGAAACTACAGTATACAAATCCTGCGGATAAATGAGAGCAGATGGACCAGGACAGAGAAAATAAAATAACAACCTGTAACATGTTGTTGGTGGTGCCACTACTGTACATGTCCATTGTAGTGTACCGAGTGGTTGAGATCAGGCATGCTCCAGTCTACCCAGCTGTAAATGGGTAACTCACCCTAGTCCTGAGTTAGGGAAGGCAAAGGCAACTGTAAGCAGTAGTTTCCCTCTAAGGCTCCAGGGGGAGCAGGCCCTAAACTTGGTCAATTCAACCGACGCAGGATGGTGTATACATGGAGTAGAAGTGTAGAGTGTGTTTAACGCGAATGGTGGACTGTTCGTGTTCTGACCAATCTAAGCACTCATTCACTTGTGTCTACAAGGCACCAATGCAGACTGCTGGAATCTTTGTTTACACAGTTTATTTAGACGCACACACTGGGACATAACGAGTAAATCATGGGTATAGGTTGACACATCAATTTGCAGGCATACATAGTAGATCCCAAGTCATGACACATTCATAAATAATGGGTAGTACATCAATAGCTTCCAATGTCATGATACATTATGGCCGCATCCCCTATCTGACTAAACGCGTCAGTGAAGGCGAATCGGTAAGTAACTAAAGTTGCTTTATGTTCATCGTTTATATCATATTATGAAACCACGATAAGGGGTTTCTATCAAAATTGAGATCTCCTTGCCACTGTCCGAATAATAAGATACATGCCCGTTCTTTGGACAGTGATTCAAAAATATGATGACAGGAATGTAACATGGCCGCCTTCCTGAGTTGTCGCTCACTCACTCACAGGAGGGTATATATAAGCCAAAGTTAATTTGAAATGCATATGAATAATTTCCTAAAGTCTCTCCATACAGTTCTACAGTAATCCAGTTACTTCACGTAGACATAACTGCTGCATGGAAGCCCGTCATCTTCGTCGATACAAACATGACCCTAGCGTTGCGAAGCATAATATTCCAGCTAGGTCTAACCGACATGAGATCATCAAAAAATAGGGTCTGGCATTACCTGGAGTCCGAATCATACATGATACCGTACATTAGGAGAGTCTCTAACACAAACTCTAGTAGAGACACAATCTCCTACAGAAGAAAAATCACTTCATAAATCATTTTTACTTAAGAATGTACCAGCCCTTGAAAATGCGTAACCCGCCATTGTAAACGGTACATCGGAACTCATCACGACTTGTCAAGACAACTCATACTTCCGCTAGAGCGGCATAACAAGAATATAGTCCTGCCTACCCATCCAAAATATACAATATAGGACTGATTCTACTTATACTAATAATATGTAATACATATGAATTCAGGCCATAAACATAATAAGCAAATTAATCTATTTTCTGGCCCGAACAAATAAGTACGGACATGAGAGCAATATCCATGCGCCGGATCAATATCAAGAACGATTACTCCTATAATCAAAAGTGTGAATCAATCATGGATTATCTAGCTTTACCATAGACAGCATTTTCATACACAAATGAATGAATGTCTATATATTTTCCATATTAAATAGCCATATCGATTTTTGTAATATGTGCGTCAAAATATGCACGCAACAGATTACCACACCCCTCGGGAAAAAAAAATGGTACATTTTTTTTTTTTTAAATACATCTAGGAGCAACATACAATAGGCTCACAACGCACCAATAACAATGCGCAGATGATAAGCATATATTTCATGACCTTAGAGAAAGTATTTCTCTAAGTATAAATATTTCCAGAGAGGTGTCACCAACGCATACTACAATATTAGCAATGACACAATTTCTACATTAGTTTATACATAAATTTCATCTAAGATATCTTAACATCATGATCATCAAAGACGAAAAAAAAAAACATTGAAAGATCAGCGGTGAATAAACATCAATGAACCGCTAAGTAGTGTTACAATCAATATATGATATATTACATATGTGTACACATTTCAACATAGGAACAACTGTATCAAAGTTGTATAACAGTTATGAATCATGTGGGCATCTAGACAAAATATCTGCCATCACATTTTCTGACCCACGGATAGCTCGCACCGAAAAATGAAATGGCTGCAGAGCAATCGCGTATCGCGTTGATCTCGCGCTCTTCAGATTTTTACTCTGAATAGCCGTAAGAGCTTTCTGGTCAGTTTCCACAATGAAATGCGCGCCAAGAAGAAATCTTTGCAGTTTAAGGATTGACCAAACCATAGCCAATAATTCACGGTCTAGGACCGAGTAATTCTTCTCTGCGGCATTTAATTTCCGAGAAATATACATCACAGGATGCAGAGTTCCAGAGTACTCTTGCATTAGTGCTGCTCCAATCCCGGTGGATGAAGCGTCACTACGAAGAATAAATGTCTTATCCTTAGAAGGCAATACTAGGATAGGTGAAGTAGAAAACATAGTTTTAACCTTATCCAAAGAGGATTGACATTCTTGAGTCCAATGGACTACATTAGGAGACCCTTTCTTTAGCAAGGAAGAAAGAGGTGACATAATGGAGGACAGATTCGGAATGAATCGTCCATAAAATTGTATTAGACCTAAGAGACTTCGCACTTGCTTTTTAGTCTTAGGAATAGAAATGTTAAGTATCTTACTTGTATTATGGTCTTCTGTTTTTAGGAACCCATGACCAACACGGTGTCCTAAGAAAGATATTTCGCTAAAACCAATACATGCTTTCGATGGTTTCGCTGTCAGGTTATGCTCGCGTAAGATAGACAATAGTTCATTTATCCCATTATAGTGATCGTTCCAAGTATCACTGAAAAGACAGATGTCATCAAGATACGCAATGACATCTGAGCGATGAGATAGGATTCGACGCATCATGCGTACGAATGTTGCAGGGGCGTTCATAAGACCGAAAGGCATGAAATTCCATTGGAATAGACCCCTAGGCGTCGAAAAAGCAGTAAACGGTTTGGCGTGTTCGGATAATGGAACTTGCCAATATCCCTTAGACAAATCGAGTTTAGTAAAGAAATGAGAATTCGATAGTCTCGTAAGTAGCTCTTCTAGTAAAGGCATAGGTTCAGCATCAAATTTCGTCACTTGGTTTAATTTGCGATAATCCACGCAAAGACGTATGTTATTGTCTTTTTTTCGTACAATAACCATCGGCGAAGAATATGCTGATGTGGATGGTTCGATAATTTTTAACTCTATCATCTCATCCAACTCTTTCTCTACCTGTGCTTGAAAATGTATCGGGATAGGATACGGTCTGACTCTTATAGGACTATGGTCAGTAAGAATAATGTCATGTTGAATGACATCAGTTTGACCAGGAATGTCAGTAAGGACATCCTGAAATTGTTCTAACATAGTAGAAACTTGTTTCTGCTCTCCTGGAGATAATTCTGGAGAAATTGCAACATCTTTCCATGATTCATTAGAGTGAAGAGGAATCATTGGAAAAGGTAGATTTACATCCGAGAAACTCGTTTCCTCATCCTGTATTACTGACAGAGATGAGTACTGTCCATGTTGGACTGGAAAATCGTCCGTTGCCTGGAAAACAGGTTGTAAATAATCCGGACGTTCATGGAATTCCGTGAGCATGTTGATGTGGAAGGTTTTACGCTTCCCGTCAATATCGACGATATAGTCAACATCGGAAACTTTTGATATTATATCGTACGGACCTTTCCAAGAAATAAGAAGTCTATTTTCCCTACAAGGTAGCAAGACAAATGCTTTGTCACCTGGACAAAGTTGTCGCAAGCATCTCTTTTTATTGGCAAATTCCCTTGCCTTCTGTTTCGCAAATTCAGAAGAAGCAGTTGCCAATTTGCATGCTTCAATAATCTTGTGTCTAAGTGCGATGACATATTCATAAGAGGATTTTGTGTCATCGACAATATTATCAGCAGTTATAAGATCATGAAGTAAGGACATAGGACCTCGCGGTTTCGCGCCAAAGACAAGTTCAAAGGGAGAAAATCCTGTATGTTCGTTGGCGACCTCTCTATATGCAAAGAGAGCCGCGGGTAAAACCCTATCCCAATCCTGAGGATGATCTTCTGTTATCTTACCTAGTAGGTTTTTCAGAGTTCTATTCAGACGTTCCACCATCCCATTGGACATAGGATGATAAATACTACTCAGCGATCTCTCTATCTTAAGAGTCGACATTACTTGAGACATGGTATCCGATATGAGTTGGGTACCATGGTCGGATAATATTTCTGCTGGAAATCCCGGACGAGAAAATATTAACCAAAGAGCATCTGCGATATCAGCAGTAGTTATGCTCTTTAGAGGAACAGCCTCCGGCCAACGTGTGCACATATCAACACACGTCAAAATAAATTGGTGTCCTCTAGCAGACTTTATCTTAAATGGACCAATGATGTCTATCGCCATTTTTTGAAATGGTCGAATGGGAATGTCTGCAGCCTGAATAGGTGCATCATGGCGTGGACCTCTGGATTTAATCTCTTGACATACTTTACAAGATCGACAATAGATTCGTATGTCCTTATTCACAGCAGGCCAAAAGAAAGATTCAAGAACACTAGATTCAGTACGGGAAAAACCCATATGTCCAGCACACTGCGAATCATGAGCGTGCTGTAAGATTTTAACTCTCATATTTTTAGGCACAAGGATTTGAGAATGAATGGACTTAGCGGAGTCTTGTACCATACGTACAAGTACGCCATTCTTCATCGTAATCCAAGATTTACGATTTGTATCCTTATTTGGATCACCTTTTGTTGCCAGAGTAAAGAATTTCTTTAGAGTAGGATCATCTTCCTGCTGTTTTATAAAGGAATCATGGGAAATCTCCAAGGGATCATCTTGGATCTGCGCATCATTATCTTCAGACTGTGAAGATTGCGGCATATTAAGAGCTTGAGCCCTAGTGATTACTGCATTAGCAGATTGCATATTAACATTTTCCCAATTAGAAATTTGCTGTGGAGTGCATTCTTTCACTCCATGAATGCGACCGATGATAAGATCAGCGATCGGATTCGGCAAGAGACATGCTTGCACCTCTCCTGTAAAGAAAGGCGTAGCAATATTGATAATGGCAGTGGAGTACTTCTCCAATGTGCCACCAAATGTTACACATTTGACTATATTGCCTGTAGCTCGAGAAGGATTTACGAGTGATTGCCTCACTCCGATGGTAGTGCACCCCGAATCGAAAAGAATTGATACCGGAGTACCATCTATTAGACCTCTATTGAAGACAAGAGCACCCCTTCCATTATGCGCGATTGACGCAGGGAGAGCGGGAAGCGGATGACCACAGCTTAAAGTAGAAATTGTGGTTGGATCGAATAAAGTTTTGCATTGCGAACACTGAGATGCTCTATCAAAATCGAAAGCGGAATTTGCTACATTATTAGAGTCTTTTTTATCATTATTCTGATTACCGGCGTCGTTGAACTCTTGTTGTGCAGAGTTAGCCTGGTAATAAGATTTACCATGTCTTTTGTGTTGTGATCTACCTCGGTTATAATTGTCTCTATAATTATTATTTCCTCTGTTATAACCCCTATTTGGGTTTGAATTATAATATTCATGATCATAATCATCACGCTCATTATACTGAGTATCCCTGTAATGTTGGTTTTGTTGTCTCCATGAAGCACTTGGGTAGTTTCTATGGTTACTCCCTTTTCGGAAATTTCTATAATTATGGGCACCCCTCGCGTATCGAGGACTATCAGCCCGATTCCGGTTCTTCGAAGAAGAACCCTGATTTGAGTGGTTATCTTGGTTTTGATACCTATTCCAGTTAACCTTTTTGTCAAATTTATTTTTAGCTCCTTGGAATTTGTGTGTGTAATTCTGATTATATTCTGTTGCCGAAGCAACTGGCATACTCTCTTTAATGTTAGAGTTACTAAGAACCATGTCAGGGTGTGCCGTGGCATACTGGTCACAATATTCTTCCATTTGCTTTAATGTACTAGGTTTACGCTCATGTAAGAACTCTAGGAATGCTTTATTTACCGAAGACATGACCTTGTCTCTTAGCAATAAATCCGTAAGACCATCAAATGTTTTCTCTATTTTGGATAATTCAATCCATCGTGAAAGTGTAATTCGTGCTTTTGAGATGAATTCTGAGAATTCTACACTTACCTCAGGTCTCATTGTTTTAAACAAAAGACGATAACCTTCCTCAGGCAGCTGATATTTCTTTATCAGAGCTGCCCTAATAGCATCATAATTATCCTTGTCGGCCTCTTCAACGAAATATAACTTACTCAGAGACTCCCCTTTTAGATTTTCAGACAACTGATTCACATACTGTGATTTGTCAACATTATGAGCTCGACAAGCACGTTCAAATCTAGAAAGCCAAAATGTTATGTCATCACTGGTAGGGTTGAACGCTGGTACCTTGACCTTGTATACAAAGGGTTTACCATTACCACTAGATGCCTGATTAACATTACTCATAATTGTCAATTTTAATTTCTCTAACTCAAATTCATGTTCTCTTATTGCTTTTCTCTCTTCAGCTTCTCTATCTAATCTTTTCTGTTCTGCAGCAGCTTCTAATTTTTTCTGTTCTGCTGCAGCTTCTAATTTTTTCTGCTCAGCTGCAGCAGCAGCTTCTAATTTCTTCTGTTCTGCATCAAATCTCCTTTCCTCCACTTGCATCTGCAATTTCTTTAGTTCAGCAGCAGCATCAGCTTCTTTTTCTAATCTTTTTTCTTCAGCCAGAGCTTTTCTCTCTTCAGCAGCAGCTTTTCTCTCTTCAGCAGCAGCTTTTCTCTCCTCAGCTTGCATCTGCAATCTGAAATTATCAGCATCTATCTTCTTTTGTTCAACTTCTGCTTTCAGTACTTCTGACTTTAATGCAATAGCAAATTGAGCAGTTGCCCATTCTTCTAACTCTTTGCCAGTCTTATCAAGGGATCTCCCTTGTGCAATAAAGTAATCTAATGTAGACATCTTGTCTTCTTGAATCAGAAACCTGAAAAAGTAAATAAATTACCCTATTTCACTTTAATGGGAGACAAGTCTATACCATAGACTTAGTCTTAGTGAAAAACTTATATGGTTATTTTGTTTATAATATAACCAATGATAACTTGAGTACCTGTGGAAAACAATAACTGTATATCTCAAATACTGTGGGAGACAAGCCTCACAAAGGTCTTGTATACCTTAATGTAATCAATGATCACTTGAGTACCTGTGGAAAATAATATTTTCTATCCCAATCAATGTGGGAGACAAGCCTTACATAGGTCTTGTATGGTTGCTTAATGTAACCAATGATCACTTGAGTACCTGTGGAAAATAATATTTCCTATCCCAAGTCACTTTGGGAGACAAGCCTTACATAGGTCTTATACACTTTGTTTTATAACAATAATAATCATAAAGTACTGATCTGTACTATAATATAAGTGTATTCAACTATACCTCCTATATCATATGTCAACTAAAGACATTACAAAGGACAAACAAGAAAAGACAATCTGAAAACATTTGCAGAGATCAAATTAAATTAAATAGGACAAATGAAAAAAATGATCACAGAATGATAACTGCAATAAGATAACAAGACAAATAACGCCACAGTGTATAAACATAAGGGTGTAAAGAACTGAAATGAAAGGAAAGATGAGACCTACAATTATACAAACAAATCAAACAAAAATAAAGAACAGAAAAATATTACAAATACAAATATGAAACAGTCGTCACAGCTAACCAAATATTTGCAAACTATGTTGCATGCAAATTTCAATTAAGAAATTGCTCCCTATAGAACGCCAGAACAAGACCAATATCACTTGGTATTTCCTGTTCTAGTCACCTCCCATCCAGGCCATCAAACACATAACAATCACACATATAAACAAATAATATATAAACATAAATACATATAAATCATAAATGTGTACATTATATAATGCAATGTGTTGCAGTTGCAATGTATTGTACTGTATGCTCAGTTTTAACAAATTAAACTACCACTTTATTGAATAATAGATTTGCTTTCTAACTATTACACAGTTCAATTATTTTTTTTTGAGCACACTAGAAGATCCACCGATGAAATGTGCACTTTATGTTCAACATTGCTCTTCTACATCAGAAGGATAAACAATCACTAGGTTAGAACACTGTCTGTACTGTGCCAAATGTCAACAAGTGCTGACCCAGATATCGTTACACTTGTCAGAACAGGTCAAGCTGACATTCATTGTATAGCTGTCCTACTGGTGTTGATGTGATCAAACAAATGTTCTTGCAACTGTAAAATGTGATTCTCAACACAAAAAGACTGCGAAGGCTGGACCCAGGAATCTGGCCTACCACTGTAAAGTGTGGTTATTACTCTTTTTATCACTGTAACATGTTGTTGGTGGTGCCACTACTGTACATGTCCATTGTAGTGTACCGAGTGGTTGAGATCAGGCATGCTCCAGTCTACCCAGCTGTAAATGGGTAACTCACCCTAGTCCTGAGTTAGGAAGGCAAAGGCAACTGTAAGCAGTAGTTTCCCTCTAAGGCTCCAGGGGGAGCAGGCCCTAAACTTGGTCAATTCAACCGACGCAGGATGGTGTATACATGGAGTAGAAGTGTAGAGTGTGTTTAACGCGAATGGTGGACTGTTCGTGTTCTGACCAATCTAAGCACTCATTCACTTGTGTCTACAAGGCACCAATGCAGACTGCTGGAATCTTTGTTTACACAGTTTATTTAGACGCACACACTGGGACATAACGAGTAAATCATGGGTATATGTTGACACATCAATTTGCAGGCATACATAGTAGATCCCAAGTCATGACACATTCATAAATAATGGGTAGTACATCAATAGCTTCCAATGTCATGATACATTATGGCCGCATCCCCTATCTGACTAAACGCGTCAGTGAAGGCGGATCGGTAAGTAACTAAAGTTGCTTTATGTTCATAGTTTATATCATATTATGAAACCACGATAAGGGGTTTCTATCAAAATTGAGATCTCCTTGCCACTGTCCGAATAATAAGATACATGCCCGTTCTTTGGACAGTGATTCAAAAATATGATGACAGGAATGTAACATGGCCGCCTTCCTGAGTTGTCGCTCACTCACTCACAGGAGGGTATATATAAGCCAAAGTTAATTTGAAATGCATATGAATAATTTCTGAAAGTCTCTCCATACAGTTCTACAGTAATCCAGTTACTTCACGTAGACATAACTGCTGCATGGAAGCCCGTCATCTTCGTCGATACAAACATGACCCTAGCGTTGCGAAGCATAATATTCCAGCTAGGTCTAACCGACATGAGATCATCAAAAATAGGGTCTGGCATTACCTGGAGTCCGAATCATACATGATACCGTACATTAGGAGAGTCTCTAACACAAACTCTAGTAGAGACACAATCTCCTACAGAAGAAAAATCACTTCATAAATCATTTTTACTTAAGAATGTACCAGCCCTTGAAAATGCGTAACCCGCCATTGTAAACGGTACATCGGAACTCATCACGACTTGTCAAGACAACTCATACTTCCGCTAGAGCGGCATAACAAGAATATAGTCCTGCCTACCCATCCAAAATATACAATATAGGACTGATTCTACTTATACTAATAATATGTAATACATATGAATTCAGGCCATAAACATAATAAGCAAATTAATCTATTTTCTGGCCCGAACAAATAAGGGCGGACATGAGAGCAATATCCATGCGCCGGATCAATATCAAGAACGATTACTCCTATAATCAAAAGTGTGAATCAATCATGGATTATCTAGCTTTACCATAGACAGCATTTTCATACACAAATGAATGAATGTCTATATCTTTTCCATATTAAATAGCCATATCGATTTTTGTAATATGTGCGTCAAAATATGCACGCAACAGATTACCACACCCCTCGGGAAAAAAAAATGGTACATTTTTTTTTTTTTTTTAAATACATCTAGGAGCAACATACAATAGGCTCACAACGCACCAATAACAATGCGCAGATGATAAGCATAAGTTTTATGACCTTAGAGAAAGTATTTCTCTAAGTATAAATATTTCCAGAGAGGTGTCACCAACGCATACTACAATATTAGCAATGACACAATTTCTACATTAGTTTATACATAAATTTCATCTAAGATATCTTAACATCATGATCATCAAAGACGAAAAAACATTGAAAGATCAGCGGTGAATAAACATCAATGAACCGCTAAGTAGTGTTACAATCAATATATGATATATTACATATGTGTACACATTTCAACATAGGAACAACTGTAGCAAAGTTGTATAACAGTTATGAATCATGTGGGCATCTAGACAAAATATCTGCCATCACATTTTCTGACCCACGGATAGCTCGCACCGAAAAATGAAATGGCTGCAGAGCAATCGCGTATCGCGTTGATCTCGCGCTCTTCAGATTTTTACTCTGAATAGCCGTAAGAGCTTTCTGGTCAGTTTCCACAATGAAATGCGCGCCAAGAAGAAATCTTTGCAGTTTAAGGATTGACCAAACCATAGCCAATAATTCACGGTCTAGGACCGAGTAATTCTTCTCTGCGGCATTTAATTTTCGAGAAATATACATCACAGGATGCAGAGTTCCAGAGTACTCTTGCATTAGTGCTGCTCCAATCCCGGTGGATGAAGCGTCACTACGAAGAATAAATGTCTTATCCTTAGAAGGCAATACTAGGATAGGTGAAGTAGAAAACATAGTTTTAACCTTATCCAAAGAGGATTGACATTCTTGAGTCCAATGGACTACATTAGGAGACCCTTTCTTTAGCAAGGAAGAAAGAGGTGACATAATGGAGGACAGATTCGGAATGAATCGTCCATAAAATTGTATTAGACCTAAGAGACTTCGCACTTGCTTTTTAGTCTTAGGAATAGAAATGTTAAGTATCTTACTTGTATTATGGTCTTCTGTTTTTAGGAACCCATGACCAACACGGTGTCCTAAGAAAGATATTTCGCTAAAACCAATACATGCTTTCGATGGTTTCGCTGTCAGGTTATGCTCGCGTAAGATAGACAATAGTTCATTTATCCCATTATAGTGATCGTTCCAAGTATCACTGAAAAGACAGATGTCATCAAGATACGCAATGACATCTGAGCGATGAGATAGGATTCGACGCATCATGCGTACGAATGTTGCAGGGGCGTTCATAAGACCGAAAGGCATGAAATTCCATTGGAATAGACCCCTAGGCGTCGAAAAAGCAGTAAACGGTTTGGCGTGTTCGGATAATGGAACTTGCCAATATCCCTTAGACAAATCGAGTTTAGTAAAGAAATGAGAATTCGATAGTCTCGTAAGTAGCTCTTCTAGTAAAGGCATAGGTTCCGCATCAAATTTCGTCACTTGGTTTAATTTGCGATAATCCACGCAAAGACGTATGTTATTGTCTTTTTTTTCGTACAATAACCATCGGCGAAGAATATGCTGATGTGGATGGTTCGATAATTTTTAACTCTATCATCTCATCCAACTCTTTCTCTACCTGTGCTTGAAAATGTATCGGGATAGGATACGGTCTGACTCTTATAGGACTATGGTCAGTAAGAATAATGTCATGTTGAATGACATCAGTTTGACCAGGAATGTCAGTAAGGACATCCTGAAATTGTTCTAACATAGTAGAAACTTGTTTGTGCTCTCCTGGAGATAATTCTGGAGAAATTGCAACATCTTTCCATGATTCATTAGAGTGAAGAGGAATCATTGGAAAAGGTAGATTTACATCCGAGAAACTCGTTTCCTCATCCTGTATTACTGACAGAGATGAGTACTGTCCATGTTGGACTGGAAAATCGTCCGTTGCCTGGAAAACAGGTTGTAAATAATCCGGACGTTCATGGAATTCCGTGAGCATGTTGATGTGGAAGGTTTTACGCTTCCCGTCAATATCGACGATATAGTCAACATCGGAAACTTTTGATATTATATCGTACGGACCTTTCCAAGAAATAAGAAGTCTATTTTCCCTACAAGGTAGCAAGACAAATGCTTTGTCACCTGGACAAAGTTGTCGCAAGCATCTCTTTTTATTGGCAAATTCCCTTGCCTTCTGTTTCGCAAATTCAGAAGAAGCAGTTGCCAATTTGCATGCTTCAATAATCTTGTGTCTAAGTGCGATGACATATTCATAAGAGGATTTTGTGTCATCGACAATATTATCAGCAGTTATAAGATCATGAAGTAAGGACATAGGACCTCGCGGTTTCGCGCCAAAGACAAGTTCAAAGGGAGAAAATCCTGTATGTTCGTTGGCGACCTCTCTATATGCAAAGAGAGCCGCGGGTAAAACCCTATCCCAATCCTGAGGATGATCTTCTGTTATCTTACCTAGTAGGTTTTTCAGAGTTCTATTCAGACGTTCCACCATCCCATTGGACATAGGATGATAAATACTACTCAGCGATCTCTCTATCTTAAGAGTCGACATTACTTGAGACATGGTATCCGATATGAGTTGGGTACCATGGTCGGATAATATTTCTGCTGGAAATCCCAGACGAGAAAATATTAACCAAAGAGCATCTGCGATATCAGCAGTAGTTATGCTCTTTAGAGGAACAGCCTCCGGCCAACGTGTGCACATATCAACACACGTCAAAATAAATTGGTGTCCTCTAGCAGACTTTATCTTAAATGGACCAATGATGTCTATCGCCATTTTTTGAAATGGTCGAATGGGAATGTCTGCAGCCTGAATAGGTGCATCATGGCGTGGACCTCTGGATTTAATCTCTTGACATACTTTACAAGATCGACAATAGATTCGTATGTCCTTATTCACAGCAGGCCAAAAGAAAGATTCAAGAACACTAGATTCAGTACGGGAAAAACCCATATGTCCAGCACACTGCGAATCATGAGCGTGCTGTAAGATTTTAACTCTCATATTTTTAGGCACAAGGATTTGAGAATGAATGGACTTAGCGGAGTCTTGTACCATACGTACAAGTACGCCATTCTTCATCGTAATCCAAGATTTACGATTTGTATCCTTATTCGGATCACCTTTTGTTGCCAGAGTAAAGAATTTCTTTAGAGTAGGATCATCTTCCTGCTGTTTTATAAAGGAATCATGGGAAATCTCCAAGGGATCATCTTGGATCTGCGCATCATTATCTTCAGACTGTGAAGATTGCGGCATATTAAGAGCTTGAGCCCTAGTGATTACTGCATTAGCAGATTGCATATTAACATTTTCCCAATTAGAAATTTGCTGTGGAGTGCATTCTTTCACTCCATGAATGCGACCGATGATAAGATCAGCGATCGGATTCGGCAAGAGACATGCTTGCACCTCTCCTGTAAAGAAAGGCGTAGCAATATTGATAATGGCAGTGGAGTACTTCTCCAATGTGCCACCAAATGTTACACATTTGACTATATTGCCTGTAGCTCGAGAAGGATTTACGAGTGATTGCCTCACTCCGATGGTAGTGCACCCCGAATCGAAAAGAATTGATACCGGAGTACCATCTATTAGACCTCTATTGAAGACAAGAGCACCCCTTCCATTATGCGCGATTGACGCAGGGAGAGCGGGAAGCGGGTGACCACAGCTTAAAGTAGAAATTGTGGTTGGATCGAATAATGTTTTGCATTGCGAACACTGAGATGCTCTATCAAAATCGAAAGCGGAATTTGCTACATTATTAGAGTCTTTTTTATCATTATTCTGATTACCGGCGTCGTGGAACTCTTGTTGTGCAGAGTTAGCCTGGTAATAAGATTTACCATGTCTTTTGTGTTGTGATCTACCTCGGTTATAATTGTCTCTATAATTATTATTTCCTCTGTTATAACCCCTATTTGGGTTTGAATCATAATATTCATGATCATAATCATCACGCTCATTATACTGAGTATCCCTGTAATGTTGGTTTTTTTGTCTCCATGAAGCACTTGGGTAGTTTCTATGGCTACTCCCTTTCCGAGACTATCTAACATTATGGGTACCCCTCGCGTATCGAGGACTATCAGCCCGATTCCGGTTCTTCGAAGAAGAACCCTGATTTGAGTGGTTATCTTGGTTTTGATACCTATTCCAATTAACCTTTTTGTCAAATTTATTTTTAGCTCCTTGGAATTTGTGTGTGTAATTCTGATTATATTCTGTTGCCGAAGCAACTGGCATACTCTCTTTAATGTTAGAGTTACTAAGAACCATGTCAGGGTGTGCCGTGGCATACTGGTCACAATATTCTTCCATTTGCTTTAATGTACTAGGTTTACGCTCATGTAAGAACTCTAGGAATGCTTTATTTACCGAAGACATGACCTTGTCTCTTAGCAATAAATCCGTAAGACCATCAAATGTTTTCTCTATTTTGGATAATTCAATCCATCGTGAAAGTGTAATTCGTGCTTTTGAGATGAATTCTGAGAATTCTACACCTACCTCAGGTCTCATTGTTTTAAACAAAAGACGATAACCTTCCTCAGGCAGCTGATATTTCTTTATCAGAGCTGCCCTAATAGCATCATAATTATCCTTGTCGGCCTCTTCAACGAAAAATAACTTACTCAGAGACTCCCCTTTTAGATTTTCAGACAACTGATTCACATACTGTGATTTGTCAACATTATGAGCTCGACAAGCACGTTCAAATCTAGAAAGCTAAAATGTTATGTCATCACTGGTAGGGTTGAACGCTGGTACCTTGACCTTGTACACAAAGGGTTTACCATTACCACTAGATGCCTGATTAACATTACTCATACTTGTCAATTTTAATTTCTCTAACTCAAATTCATGTTCTCTTATTGCTTTTCTCTCTTCAGCTTCTCTATCTAATCTTTTCTGTTCTGCAGCAGCTTCTAATTTCTTCTGTTCTGCAGCAACTTCTAATTTTTTCTGTTCAGCTGCAGCAGCAGCTTCTAATTTTTTCTGCTCAGCTGCAGCAGCAGCTTCTAATTTCTTCTGTTCTGCATCAAATCTCCTTTCCTCCACTTGAATCTGCAATTTCTTTAGTTCAGCAGCAGCATCAGCTCCTTTTTCTAATCTTTTTTCTTCAGCCAGAGCTTTTCTCTCTTCAGCAGCAGCTTTTCTCTCTTCAGCAGCAGCTTTTCTCTCCTCAGCTTGCATCTGCAATCTGAAATTATCAGCATCTATCTTCTTTTGTTCAACTTCTGCTTTCAGCACTTCTGACTTTAATGCAATAGCAAATTGAGCAGTTGTCCATTCTTCTAACTCTTTGCCAGTCTTATCAAGGGATCTCCCTTGTGCAATAAAGTAATCTAATGTAGACATCTTGTCTTCTTAAATCAGTAACCTGAAAAAGTAAATAAATTACCCTATTTCACTTTATAGGGAGACAAGTCTATACCATAGACTTAGTCTTAGTGAAAAACTTGTATGGATATTTTGTTTATAATATAACTAATGATAACTTGAGTACCTGTGGAAAACAATAACTGTATATCTCAAATACTGAGGGAGACAAGCCTCACAAAGGTCTTGTATACCTTAATGCAATCAATGATCACTTGAGTACCTGTGGAAAATAATATTTTCTATCCCAATCAATGTGGGAGACAAGCCTTACATAGGTCTTGTATGGTTGCTTAATGTAACCAATGATCACTTGAGTACCTGTGGAAAATAATATTTCCTATCCCAGTCACTTTGGGAGACACGCCTTACATAGGTCTTATACACTTTGCTTTATAACAATAATAATCATAAAGTACTGATCTGTACTATAATATAAGTGTATTCAACTATACCTCCTATATCATATGTCAACTAAAGACATTACAAAGGACAAACAAGAAAAGACAATCTGAAAACATTTGCAGAGATCAAATTAAATTAAATAGGACAAATGAAAAAAAAATGATCACAGAATGATAACTGCAATAAGATAACAAGACAAATAACGCCACAGTGTATAAACATAAGGGTGTAAAGAACTGAAATGAAAGGAAAGATGAGACCTACAATTATACAAACAAATCAAACAAAAATAAAGAACAGAAAAATATTACAAATACAAATATGAAACAGTCGTCACAGCTAACCAAATATTTGCAAACTATGTTGCATGCAAATTTCAATTAAGAAATTGCTCCCTATAGAACGCCAGAACAAGACCAATATCACTTGGTATTTCCTGTTCTAGTCACCTCCCATCCAGGCCCGCAAACACATAACAATCACACATATAAACAAATAATATAGAAACATAAGTACATATAAATCATAAATGTGTACATTATATAATGCACTGTGTTGCAGTTGCAATGTATTGTACTGTATGCTCAGTTTTAACAAATTAAACTACCACTTTATTGAATAATAGATTTGCTTTCTAACTATTACACAGTTCACTTTTTTATTTTTTTGAGCACACTAGAAGATCCACCGATGAAATGTGCACTTTATGTTCAACATTGCTCTTCTACATCAGAAGGATAAACAATCACTAGGTTAGAACACTGTCTGTACTGTGCCAAATGTCAACAAGTGCTGACCCAGATATCGTTACACTTGTCAGAACAGGTCAAGCTGACATTGATTGTATAGCTGTCCTACTGGTGTTGATGTGGTCAAACAAATGTTCTTGCAACTGTAAAATGTGATTCTCAACACAACAAGACTGCGAAGGCTGGACCCAGGAATCTGGCCTACCACTGTAAAGTGTGGTTATTACTCTTTTTATCACTGTAACATGTTGTTGGTGGTGCCACTACTGTACATGTCCATTGTAGTGTACCGAGTGGTTGAGATCAGGCATGCTCCAGTCTACCCAGCTGTAAATGGGTAACTCACCCTAGTCCTGAGTTAGGGAAGGCAAAGGCAACTGTAAGCAGTAGTTTCCCTCTAAGGCTCCAGGGGGAGCAGGCCCTAAACTTGGTCAATTCAACCGACGCAGGATGGTGTATACATGGAGTAGAAGTGTAGAGTGTGTTTAACGCGAATGGTGGACTGTTCGTGTTCTGACCAATCTAAGCACTCATTCACTTGTGTCTACAAGGCACCAATGCAGACTGCTGGAATCTTTGTTTACACAGTTTATTTAGACGCACACACTGGGACATAACGAGTAAATCATGGGTATAGGTTGACACATCAATTTGCAGGCATACATAGTAGATCCCAAGTCATGACACATTCATAAATAATGGGTAGTACATCAATAGCTTCCAATGTCATGATACATTATGGCCGCATCCCCTATCTGACTAAACGCGTCAGTGAAGGCGGATCGGTAAGTAACTAAAGTTGCTTTATGTTCATAGTTTATATCATATTATGAAACCACGATAAGGGGTTTCTATCAAAATTGAGATCTCCTTGCCACTGTCCGAATAATAAGATACATGCCCGTTCTTTGGACAGTGATTCAAAAATATGATGACAGGAATGTAACATGGCCGCCTTCCTGAGTTGTCGCTCACTCACTCACAGGAGGGTATATATAAGCCAAAGTTAATTTGAAATGCATATGAATAATTTCCTAAAGTCTCTCCATACAGTTCTACAGTAATCCAGTTACTTCACGTAGACATAACTGCTGCATGGAAGCCCGTCATCTTCGTCGATACAAACATGACCCTAGCGTTGCGAAGCATAATATTCCAGCTAGGTCTAACCGACATGAGATCATCAAAAATAGGGTCTGGCATTACCTGGAGTCCGAATCATACATGATACCGTACATTAGGAGAGTCTCTAACACAAACTCTAGTAGAGACACAATCTCCTACAGAAGAAAAATCACTTCATAAATCATTTTTACTTAAGAATGTACCAGCCCTTGAAAATGCGTAACCCGCCATTGTAAACGGTACATCGGAACTCATCACGACTTGTCAAGACAACTCATACTTCCGCTAGAGCGGCATAACAAGAATATAGTCCTGCCTACCCATCCAAAATATACAATATAGGACTGATTCTACTTATACTAATAATATGTAATACATATGAATTCAGGCCATAAACATAATAAGCAAATTAATCTATTTTCTGGCCCGAACAAATAAGGGCGGACATGGATGCCATATCCATGCGCCGAATCAATATCAAGAACGATTTCTCCTATAATCAAAAGTGTAAATCAATCATGAATTATCTAGCTTTACCATAGACAGCATTTTCATACACAAATGAATGAATGTCTATATATTTTCCATATTAAATAGCCATATCGATTTTTGTAATATGTGCGTCAAAATATGCACGCAACAGATTCCCATCAACAACAGCCTGATAAGAACAAGACTGAGAGGGAGATTTACCCACACCAAAATAAAACAATGCTATGCACCAACAAATGACAGCGGTGAAGAAGTCGAGGACGAATTCTATCAAAACGCTTCAAACAGAAATGGAAACCGCATATAGATACGGACGTGCCATAGTAATTGGAGACCTCAACGCTAAAGTTGGAACACACAAAGCATAAAAGTAATGGGGAAATGCGGCAGCGGAACAGTAAACGAGATTGGGAAAAAACTATTAAAGCTTCTGCAGCATTAAACAACTTGGTCATTAGGGGAACGCTTTTGCCACATAAAGAAATTCACAAATTAACGTTGGAATCACTGGGATAGAAACCAGATAGACCACATTATGATCAAGGGTAGATGGAGGAATTCATTACAAGATGCGAAAGTAAGAAGAGGGGCAGATGTGGAATGTGATCACTACTTAGTAGTAGAAAGACTGAAGGTGAAACTCAGAACTGCTTAACCATTTGTAGTTAAATGGAAAAAGTATGATACCATCAAACTGAAGCACCCCTCAGCAGAAAAGATTTTGTGGTTGATATAAAGAGACGATATAAAATTGCCAATAGCCAGAGAAGACAGCGACTGATGATGATGGCCCGAAAGTCAACACCATTCCAACAATATATACAGGAAAGCAGCAAATCATGCTTGGGATCCCTGGAAAGGAAGAGGCAAGATTGGATAACACCAGAAACATTAAACACATTAATGAACAGAAAAAAAAATAGAAGCAAAGTCCCCAGGTTAAAAGAAATATATAGCGAGGAAATATGACAAGGAAATAAAACGTCAAACCCTAGCCAAGAAAAAAAAAATTCCTAGACATTCTTGCAAGCCAGGCAGAAGAGGCAGCACTGAGAAACGAACAAAGCACAGTCTATAAAATAACTAAAACCATCAGTGGAAGAAACGGGGTGTAAACAATATTACGCTTGTAAGAGACAAGTAAGGACACCTCATCACCACAGCACAGGGTCAGGAAAAAAGATAGGCAGAATACTTCAGCGAAGCACTGAATACGGAACCTTCAGAAACGATACTGAATGTTCCTGAGGCTGAAAAATATCTAGACGTAAATTCAGAAAATCCGCAAAGGGAAGAAATCATCACAGCTATCAAAGGGTTAAAGAATGGAAAAGCTCATGGTGAAGACAATTTAAATGCTGAGTTATTTGAGACCCTAAACTAGCAGCAGAACTATTAGAATGACTATTTGCACAAGTCTGAAAAACAGACAACACCAATGGAGTGGAGTAAAGGAATAATTGTCAAATTGCCCAATAAAGGCGACCTTGCAGACTACAAAAACTGGAGAGGAATTACTCTCCTCTCAGTTCCCAGTAAAATACTAGGCAGGATAATTATCCAGAGAATTTCAAAAGCAGTTGACCATAAACTGAGTAAAGAACAAGAGGGATTCAGAAAGAACAGAAGATGTGCAGATCATATATTTATCCCCCGGAACATTATATAGCAGTGCTCAGAATGGCAGAGACAGCTACACATTAACTTTCTTGATTTTGAAAACGCTTTTGACAGCATATACAGGCATAGTCTATGGAAAATACTGAGGGCTTATGGAATTTATAGCGGTATTGTTTCCATCATAATAAAACCTCTATGCTGACTTTACATGTAGTGTTGGGCTGATCAATATAACTTTTTAGGTGACGTCATGAGTTCAACCGGGATGCCCCTTATCAACCATTTTATTTTTGACAGTCATAGACAGGGTAATGCACCAGACAACAAAGGGCAGTCTAAGAGGAATGAGATGGACATTCTCTACACTGGAAGATTTGGAATATGCAAATGACATTGCGCTACTTGCAGATAGGCTGAATAAGTATAGCCAGCAGGTGGGTCTGAACATCAATATAAAGATGTCAGAGGTCCTGACACTCAATGTGGGCAATCCTGAGCCCATTACATTAAGGAACCAGAAGCTGGAACAGACAGACACATTTACTTACATAAGATGCATAGTAACACGCAAAGACATCAATAATAGAATGAATACAGCGAGAACAGCCTTTTCTAGTATCAACAACATCTGGAAGTCCTCTCTGTACAGCACAAACATCAAATTAAGATTATATGAGAGATGCGTACTTTCTGTGCTACTCTATGGTGCGTAATGCTGGAGAATAACAGAAGGAACTGTCGTAACTGTCCTCTTTCAACACAATCTGCCTAAGTAAAATTCTCCGAATCTATTGGCCACCATCACCAATCAAGAACTGCTTACTCGGAGCAACCAAGAGGACATGCACACTGCCATAGCTGGCAGACGGGCTGGCCATGTCCTGAGAAGAGACCCTGATGCCATCACAAGAACAGCTAAGCTATGGACCCCTGAAGGACAGCGAAAGAGAGGCTGACCAAAAACAACTTGTTGGAGAACTTTGGAGGACGAGATGCAAAGAATGAACCGGAAGCTGGGGGACTGCACGAAAGATGGCCGACGACCGAACAAAGTGGAGGCAGTTTGTACTGCCCATATAAGACGCCACCAGGCGTGATGGCCACTGACTGCTTTGACAGTCGGCGACGAAGGATCATAGAAGAAGAAGATGGGATACTCGGTTCAGCCCCATATGGGTTATAATTTGGATATATGGTGTTCTTTTTTCTATGTAGTATATTACATTTGTTTTGTTTTTTTCAGACTGCAAATTCTCTAGCGTTTGGTGTGGCGTTTTCTAAGATCTGTTGCTGGTGTATCTTTTCCCTGTTCTCGAGTATACCTCCCGTCAATCTGTTGAGTACTGAGATGTTTGTACTGTGATTTATTGTATGTCACCTTCTTATTTACTGCCCTTGAGATTAATTCACGTATTTCTATTGGGTACGCGCTGCTTTGTAGTGTCTAATAATTTATCTTACATTTGTGCAGAACTTTTGTGGTGAATATCTTGTTTATGTATTTGTATACATCGTTTATCATTCTCTTGCGCTGTGGTCGTTATATATTAATGTTTGTTTTAGTAATATAAAATATTATGTTATGTTGTTCCCCTGGAATGTCAACTTTTAGTACAGTTTCTTATGATGGTGATGAGGGATTTTGTGCTTTCAAGTATTGTTTGGGTGATTGTTATTGCTATTCATATTTCTTGCATGTTAGCACATAATGTGCTATGGTATTTTTTTCAATACATGCTCCACAGTTAGGTTCCTTCATCATAAAATATCCCATTCCCAGTTTTATTCCAATAAGTTTTTTATTGCATGACCATTTTGGCTCTCTATTAATCTGATATGTTCGTGCTAGGTCTTTCAGCAGCTTATAAACATGTACGACCTAGCACTGTACTGCAAAGTGGCACAGCTTATGCTTCCTTTCAAGTCAGTTCTGGAAGAATACAAAGCAGGAAAGGCGAGGCTGGCAATGATGCTGTTTAAGTCAGCAGATGACATAGTTAAGTCCATTCAACCCATTGAAAATTGGAAGGAAGTAGGACGTGGATAATGCTGTTGGTGCTGCCCAAGAGTCACTCAAGTTGAGTGAGGTAACCTGATACACACAGACGAACAGACGTGGGTTTGGCCATGGTTACATCCGCTGGTGATTCAAGGCATCAAACAGGGAATGTACAGACATGGTAATTCAGAAAATTCAAGAAGCTGAGAATGATAAAGGGATGCAAAAAGCGACGCAGCAAGCCCAAAAAGGCCAATGGACTACATAGGAAGGAGCCCTGCAAAGATCCTTGACATGAAATGATATATAGCTTGAGGCGCCTCTTAGACTCAGCTTCATTATCCTATCAATGTATGACCTCCTGCCATAGTCCACGAACGGTATGCGATGGGGAAAATCTGATGATTCTCATAGCCCTTTGTGCTATGAGAAGCAGACATTTCAACAGCTCTCAGCTTGTAAAGTGTCATTATGACAAGGGCAATATGCATGGCGCCACAACAAAGTACTAAATGAGCTCGCTGCTACAATAGACCTAGCAAGAGTGAAGGCGAACAGAAAAGTCAGACCAACTACTGCAAATACATTCTTTCTGAGAGCAGGAACGTCAGCACACCCCAAATCAAGTAAACCAAGTAGTAGTTTCATTCTTGACTGTGCAAATAACTGGGAGATGATTGTAGATCCACCTGCGCTAGGGGCACATCCAGAAAGGATCAGAAGATCTCGACGACGGCCAGATATAGCGCTGCATTCCTCATCATCGCACCATATTATAATGATTGAGCTGACTGTGCCATTTGAATCCAGATTGGACGATCAACACTCGTTCAAAGAGGCCAAGTATAGTGATTTGGTCACAGACTTGAGACACGACGGGCTCACTACAAGGGTCATGGCTGTTGAGATAGGTGCAAGTGGTCTAGTGGCTGCCTCAGTGTATGATCTGCTGAAACTGTTCGGTTTGAAAGGACAGTCAAGAACATGGGCACTTAAGAGGTTCAGTGAAACTGCGGAAAGGGCATCGTGCTGGGTGTGGAACGACCGCAAAGGGCTATATCTGTTACTTTCACAATTGCCCCCAGCTGGCAGAAAACAGGAGTGAAGTTAAAAGCTGCAACTAAGGTGGTGTTGGTTTAATTCTGTGCACAAGACAACAGGAGGCTGACCCTTGGTAGGTCATGACCCAAATTGGTCCGCCCCCACCCCACCAGAGTGTAAAGGAGATTGATGGGCCACAACACTTGATCGACAGGGGACCCTAATGATGATCAGATTGCCTGCTGTTGGATTGCTCTGTGTAGAGGTTCCTATCATGTCTACCTTTCTAGCCTTCTTTCCATTCTTCTGTTCATTCCGTTGCTATTAGACTTGTTATTATGCTTTAGATCACTTTTTGAATCCAAACCTGTTTATGTGGTTTAGGCTGCTTCTTCCTGGTTTGGCTTCCTTGTCTGCTACATTATTTTTTTTCTATTCCCACGAGTGAGAGTTTCTATGCTAATAGTATTTCGCAGCATCTATTGTTTAGGAATGTGCTAAGTTGAAATATTTATTTCGCTTTCTCTAGTCGGCTACATTTATGTAAATCGATTAGCGTTTGTATTGCTGGCACTGAGTAAGTTAAGATCGTTAGCTTGTTGGGGGATTATAAGTAGTTATTTCAAGCGTTTTTGCTATTGCAACCATTTCTGCTGTGAAGATAGATGTATTTTCAGTTATATTTTAATTGTTCTTTCGTCTCCTTGCTGGGATATGTATTCCTATACCTCGTTCTAAATTTTCTGCATTAGATCCATCCGTGTATACTTTTAAGCTACCCTTAGGTATTTAAGCTATATACTCTTTGGCTATGTTTTTGATTCAACTTTTTTTCTGCTTTTTTTAAAATTAATTATTTCTGCAAGATAATAGTCAATATCTGATTTCTTGAGCTCCCATGTGGTATCGCTGGTGTGTATTTCCAATTTATTGTATTTTTTATAGGGTCTTGCTGTTCTAATTCCTCCGTGCACATCCATCCTTTAGGGTTCTGGTGAGTCTAGTGGAGTGTCTCATACCGTTGGGTGCTTCTTCACAAACACTGGCCTCAGTCAATCAATACCCTTTAGCTCCCCAAGGAGCTTAGGCCTTCAACAAACACATACCAAGTCCTCCTGTCACGTGCCATCCGCTCAAGTTCTTTCCTTATTTTCTCATCATTTTCACCTCTGTATCCAGTTCTCTTCTTCATGTGTTTTTGGTCTACCTCTGCCTCTTTTTCCCTGTGGATTCCAGAACAAGGACTGCTTTGTAATGCTATCAACAGGTCTCCTCAATGTGTGTCCTATCCATCGCCAGCGTCTTATTCTCAACTCTTGTTCCACTGGCACTTGTCTGCTTCTTGTCATCTGTTCCACATTTGTGACTTTGTCATACCATTTCAGTCCATCTATTCTACGCAAGCACCCGTTTATAAAAGTCTAGCTTTTTGGTTGTTGTTTTTGTTGCTCTCCATGTCTCAGAGCCATACAATAGGACTGACTTGATATTTGAGTTGAAGATTCTTATTTTTGTGTTGATTTCTCTTGTTCTCCATATGTTTCCCCAATGCTCTCTTATTCTCCATATGTTTTCCAATGCTGTCTTATTGTCCATATGTTTCCAAATGCAATGAAAGCTCCTCTTGCTTTTTGTATTCTTACTTTGATATCACTATCTGACACTCCAACTCTGTCTATATTACTCCCAAGATATGTGTATGAGTCTACATCGTTTAGTGGTGTTTCTTCAAGTTCAACCTTGTTATCGTTTCTTGCATTTATTCTCATAATCTTTGTCTTTTCAATGTGTATTTTCAGGCCCACTTGTTGTGACCTCTCATCGAGAATTTTCTTTTCTTTTGTATCTGATTATGGTTATGGGACAGAAGAGCCAAGTCATCTGCAAAATCCAGATCATCAAGCTGTTTTGTCAGATTCCGCTGGATTCCATTTCTGTTGTGTGATGTCGATGTTTTCATAACCCAATCTATTGCTAGTAAGAAAAGAAATGAAGACAAGAGGCATCCCTGTCTCACTCCCGTTCTAATCCTAAACGGTTCTGTAAGTTGTCCTTCATGAAGAAGTCTGCTATTCATGTCTTCATATGTCTTCTTTATTAAGTTAATGATCTTCATGGAAACTCTGTCTATACTGTCTGTCGTGTTTAGATAGGTTTTAAAGTTATTTAAGGTCCCGCCTGAGTATAGGGGATGGTAATAATACGTGAGAAGTAAAGGTGTAAGAAAATAGATTTTTACGTGTGGATAGTTTGACATCAACATCAGAATGAATAAGGCAAGAACAGCCTTTTTTAGCCTAAACAACATCTGGAAGTCCTCTCAATACAGCACAAAATTAAGATTATATCAGAGCTGTGTGCTTTCTGTTCTTCTCTATGATGCGGAATGCTGGAGAGTTACAGAGAAGGAAATGTCGAAATTGTCCTCTTTTCACACAACATTCATTCATTCATTCATAACCCTCCACTCCCAAAGGAGCATAGGCCTTCAACAAACACATGCCAAGTCCTCCTGTCACGTGCCATCATCTCAAGTTCTTTCCATGTTCTCCTCATCATTTTCACCTCTGTTTCCAACTCTCTTCTCCATGTACTTCTTGGTCTTCCTCTGCCTCTCTTGCCCTGGGGGTTCCAGAACAGGGACTGCCTTGTAATGCTATCAACAGGTTTCCTCAGTGTGTGTCCTATCCATCGCCATCGTCTTCTTCTCATCTCTTGTTCCACTGGCACTTGTCTAGTTCTTGTCATCAGTTCCACGTTAGTAACCTTGTCATACCATTTTAATCCCTCTATTCTACGCAAGCACACATTTATGAAAGTCTGTAGCTTTTTGGTTGTTGTCTTTGTTGTTCTCCATGTCTCAGAGCCATACAATAGGACTGACTTCACATTTAAGTTGAAGATTCTTATTTTCGTGTTGGATCCTATTTCTCTTGATCTCCTTATATTTCCCAATGCAATGAAAGCTCCTCTTGCCTTTTGTATTCTTATTTTGATATTGCTGTCTGTCCCTCCAACTTTGTCTATATTACTGCCAAGATATGTGTATGATTCTACATCTTGTATTGGTGTATCTTCAAGTTCAACCCTATTATCATTACCTGCATTTATTCGCATTATTTTTGTCTTTTCCCTGTGTATTTTCAGACCCAATTGCTGTGACCTCTCATCGAGTGTTTCAATTTGTCCTGCATCTGATTGCGGTTATGGGACAGAAGAGCCAAGTCATCAGCAAAATCCAGATCATCCAACTGCTTAGTCAGAGTCCACTGGATTCCATTTCTGTTGTGTGTTGTCGATGATCTCATAACCCAATCTATTGCCAGCAAGAAAAGAAATGGAGACAAGAGGCATCCCTGTCGCACTCCTGTTCTTATCCCAAATGGTTCTGTAAGCTGTCCTTCATGAAGAACTCTGCATGTCATGTCTTCATAGGTTTTCTTTATTAAATTAATGATCTTCAGGGGAACTCCATAATGCCTCATCAATTTCCAAAGTGATTCTGTCTACACTGTCAAATGCCTTTTCGTAGTCCACAAATCCAATGTATAGTGGTGAATTCCATTCCAGACTTTGTTCAACTATTATTCTCAAAGTGGCTATCTGGCCTGTACATGATCTGTTTTGTTGAAAACCTGCTTGTTCATCTCTCAGTTTCTTGTCTATGGATTCTTTTAATCTCTCAAGGATAATTCTGTTTAATACTTTTCCTGGCACTGATAGTAACATTAATAATAATAATAATAAATTCTTTAAGCACCAAACACGGCGCATAAGGCAGAAACCAGTGCTCTCCAGGTTGTTCGTTGTGACGCCACTCCTCTTAGCTCTTGCACATTATTTAGGCCCAACGTTCTTCCTTCTCTTATTATTGTTCTTCTGAGTGTTTCTTTTGGTCTTCCTTTTTTCCTCTTACCCTCAGGAACCCAAGTGAGCGCCTGTAGTGGTATTCTGTTGTTTTGCATTCGTAGGACATGACCGATATATGACCATCGTCTTTTCCTTATATAGTCGGAGACATTTTCTGCCTAGAGACTTCTCTTATTTTTTCGATTAGTCTTGAATTCTTTCCAACTTATTTTCATGAGTTTTCTAAGACATTTGTTCTCGAATGTATTCAGCTTGTTCTCCAATGATTTTGTTATTTTCCAACTCTCACAGCCGTATGTTAACACTGAGATAACATTTAAATTAAACAGACGAAGCTTGGTATGTATATTCAATGATCGTAATTTCCAAATGTTAGATAATCTATTGAAGGCGCTAGCTGCCAAAGCAATTCTAGTATGGATTTCTCTTGTTGTGTCACCATTCTGAGTCATTTTACTGCCTAAATAATTGAAACTTTCAACTTTCTGTAGTTTTTCCCCGTTCAAGATGATATCAAAGGTCTCGTTAGAAAAGTTCATAGCTTTAGTTTTAGAGGCATTTAGTAACATTATTCCTCTATAATTTGTGCACTCTTGTAAATTTCCCTTCTTAGGCAACTTAACCAGATATCTGATAAAGTCCTCTATTTATTCCAGTTAGTGATATCCACCAAAAGATAAAATATAAGTGGATGGAAGCAGACATCATCATCATCAGTTGATAAGATCTCTATGGTGTTGTTTGCTCCACTGTAGTGTATGGAATGTCAACTTGACCTACGCAGTGGTGTGTAGACATGGATTGAGTGTATAATGTGCGAATGATAATAAGGGTTCGTGGTGTTGACAAATGTTCTTTTCTCACACTCATGTAGGGCTGGAAGTCATCGACGCCAACGACTGTGTACCTTTCTACAGTTTAATTGGACGTATACACTCGACAGCACAGATAGTGACAAATCACAGGTTGGCATAATACATCATAGTACAGTGGATAAATGGTCTTGCAATGTTACATGGGCACTCATGTAGAATAATTGTATAATGGACTGTCAGTAGCCAAGCACTCAGTATCGCCCATACATATATATCAACTGACTTCACTGACTGAGCACGTCAGCTTATAAATAATATTTCAGATGGCTTCTAGACCTAATCTCGTCTAGCGACGATTCTCCAGCATAATGTTCAGCACATATTTTTCCATATAATAATATTGAACCGCTAGCAATGGGTTCTCATGTGTAGCAGTGATCTCTGGACTAATCAAGCGATAATACGGGCATCCCTTTTCTCTTCTTGAAAGTCACTACATGTTTTGGTTCCAAGATGGCTTCACTCGTGAGCTGTCACTCACGTTTGGATACAGATAATGAATCTGTCCTAAAGTTAGTCATTCATTAAATCTTTCATTGCTCTGTAGATTTGGTCATGAACAATTGACTGCATTCTACAGGGTATAGTGCTGCTAGGAATCGAAGTCGTTTTCATCGAGTCAAATATATTCTCTTAGACATTCAAATCGTACCTATCGAAAATGGTGGCTTCGTACGAGAGTTCATAAGAGTATCTTTTATTACCTTGGTATCAGAAATTTGACTCTGCCATTCCCTGGCAATAAGAATAAACACTGGGTAAAGTATACACGATAGGTCTAGACGACTATCACTTTCCCCACAAATACTGAGATCACTTTTTCCCCGGCGACAGGCCGACATAGAAAACACAGTCCCTATCAGGACGAAGCCAAATCACACCACACTCTAGCGACACATCCGCCGAATAGCCTTTGACCTCCCTAGAGACAACAGAACATATAGTTCGACTTAGATATGTAAAGATATACAGATATAAGACAGACTCGTCCTACTCAGACAAACAATACACATAAATTCAGGCCATAGATATTCTGAAGCAAGAACAATCTATTACTACCCAAACAAAGAATAAATCGCAGAAAACTGGATTTATCCGCGGAGTTCGATCGCAAGAGCCGACACAACTTTCAAGGGAAGTAACTCAATAATGACTTTTCCTTAAGCACTATTTTGTTTACAAAATATTTGCGAACATAACAAGTATACCAATGTATAATATTGTAAGATATCAAAGACTGCACGTAACAATATCCTTCCTTCTATTCTGCTGGTATCTCTTCCTTTTCCCAGACTTTACCAAGTAATTTATATAACATCTCTGTAGCCGTGTCGATATCTGCTTTGATGGCCTCTGGTGGAATGCCATCAGGTCCAGACGCTTTTCCATCTCTTAGAAGCTTTATGGCTTTCTTTATTTCTTCCTTTGTTGGTCTTTCACCGTTAATTTGTAGCTCTTCTTCTGCTGGCTGGATGTCCGGCGGGTTTTGTGGAGCTGGTCTATTGAGAAGGTCTCCAAAATATTCTGTCCACCTCTTCATTTGCTCTTGTATATTGCTGAGCAGTTTCCCATTCTTGTCTTTTATGAGGCAACTTGTTTGCTTGTATTTCCCTGTTAGCTTCTTTGTGCTGCTATACAGTTCTCTCATATTTCCTTTGGCTGCAGCATCTTCTGCCTCTCTTGCCAACTCCTCAATATACTTCCTCTTGTCTCTTTTGATACTTCTTTTTTACTTCTTTGTTTGCTTCTGTGTACACTTCTTGAGCCTTGGCTTTGGAACTTCTGGTTTTGCTTGTGTTTAACTCTGCTTTCTTGTTTTTTCTGTCTTTTATCTTATTGATGGTTTCTGTTGTTATCCATGCTTTTTGTTGTCTTTCCCTTTTCCCCAGTATTTCTTCACATGTCTCCTTCCATACCGTTTTGACCTGCTGCCAATAGTCTTCTGTATTCTCTACATCTTCCAGCTGTTGGAGCACTTGGAATTTGTTGGATACTGTGACCGCAAATTTGTCTCTTGTTTCTTGATTTTTTAGCTGTCCTACATTAAACTGTTGTCTATAATTTTGCACTGTTGCATATCCCTTGAGTTTCATTTTTACTTTGGCTAACAGAAGGTGGTGATCTGATGCCACATCTGCTCCTCTATATACCTTTACATCCTGCAATGATGATCTAAACTTCTTCTTTATGCATATATGATCGATCTGATTTTCTGTTCTAAGGTCTGGTGATATCCATGTTGCCTTGTGTATTCTCTTATGTGGAAACATGCTTCCTTCTATAGCCAGTTGATTTGAAGCACAGAAGTTTGCGAATAGTTCTCAATTTTCATTCATTACTCCTAGCCCATGTTTTCCCATGACTTCTTCAAATCCGGTGTTGACTGTACCTATCTTTGCATTCATGTCACCCATCAAAATTGAGATGTCTCTTTTTTTTACTTTATCCATAATTTCCTGTAGTTTAGGAGTATATAGGGCCGAAACACTTGTCGGACGGGGGGACTTCTTCTGATGATCAGATTGCTTCCTGTTGTATCGCTCTGTAAAGAGTTTCCTATCAAAATGCTTCTTTCACAGACTCTTCTTTGTCATTAGTTGGTGCATAACATTGGATGACATTTACATGAATTTTCTTTTTAGCTGTTTTGAAAGTAGCTGTTATTATTCTGGGTCCAAGAGCTTCCCATTCAATGAGTGCTTTCTGTGCTTCTTTAGATAACATAAGAGCTACCCCTTCACTGTGGTGTGAACTTTCGTCTTCGTGTCCTGAGGACAGCACCAATTCACCTGTGATGAGTTTCTTCCTGTCTACCCACTTCCACTTTGTTTCATACATTCCCAGAACCTCGATTTTGTATTCCCTCATTTCTGCTGCTACTTGCGCCACTTTCCCTTGTTCGTTTAATGTCCGAACATTCCAGGTGCCAAATCTGGAAGTTCTCCTAGAAGAAAGAAGGTTAGTCAGCAACACAGACTCCTTTCGGCTTTCTCTGTGTTGCATCATACGCATCCCCGCGAGAGGACCTTCCCCTGTCTTGGATGGCTGTGTTTTATTTCCTTTATTTGACTTGTCCATATTTGTTGAAGTTTTTTGTGGTTTAAATTTTTTACAGGATGGGGTAACGAATACCATCACCAACCAAGATCTGCTTACTCGGATCAAGCAAGAGGACATGCACACCATCATAGCTGGCAGACGCTGGAGCTGGGTTGGAAATGTCCTCAGAAGAGTCCCCGATGCCATCACAAGAACAGCTATACTTTGGACCCCTGAAGGAAAACGAAAGGCCGACCAAAAACAACCTGGCGGAGGACTGTGAAGGCTGAGATGCAAAGAATGAACCAGAGTTGGGGCACTGTACGAAGGATGGCCGCCGACAAGCAAAGTGGAATCAATTTGTTGCTGCCCTACAAGACGCCACTAAGCGTGATGGCCATTGACTGCTTTGACGGGCGGCGGCTAAGGATCAAAGAAGAAGAGCGGATAGTTTATGGAGAAGATCTGTCTCTGGACTTAGTAGTTTCTCTAGTCCAGCCTATCTATACGACTATAATTTAGTATAAGGCTGTTACGTACATTTATTACCTAAGGGGGTAGTCTTCGGTCCTGCACGCACTGACGTGCACAAGGCAATGTGAGTTGCTTTGGAACGCACGGGTAACCTAGTTTGGGGGTATTGTGACGTCATGTTTTGAACGGGGCAGGGCGGACTTTGTTATGTCCGAGATATATATTATTGGAATTTTCTGGCAGTTTTGTATAAGCCAGTATGTTATATTGATTCAATTGGTATTCTTGACGAAGCCAATGATGGAAGGATCATGTAAGTGTCGCCCCGGTTATATTTGTATATTTATTGCCGTAAACTAAAGTATCAGGCCGCTCCCAGTTGTAGTCTAGCGGGAAGTCATCTTAGCATGTAATTTCCTAGAATGGACAGACGGAGTCGGTGGTCATATTATATTACCGTAGAGGAATAATACCTACGTGTAAACCAGTTTATTTATTCGTATGCTTCATATTTTATATGCCGTACATTCTTCTATGCCAAAGTCGTGGCATGGATGTAAAGAGAGGTTAGCCGATTCAGAACTCTAACCTGAATAGATTGTTGTGGATGTTTATAGGACTTAATTCTTGAAGAATCACTAAGAAGCTGAGAGTATTATCAACAACTTCAAAGTATGACATTTTGTACCTATAATCTGTAACTATGATCGTCTCGTTCCTTCGTATGTGCCATGTTGAATAAACTATATGTACAGTCAACCGACTTGTGTACTACCATCGAGTGAACAGTTCAAACACTACCTGTTGTAGTTCGTTTTCACAGAACAGTTTATTGACATTTTGTTTTCATATTACCATTCGCGTTATGAAGACCAATCCAATTACCATAAACGGCTACAACAGTAATTGGTGCGCCAGCGTGGTCTGAAATTTATCATTTCAAAGGATCTTACTCAATCAAATTAATCGTTTGAAAATAGAATGTGTACTTTCAAGGCGACATCATCGTCAAGTTGGAACTTGTTGTCAAAATGAATCTTAATCAACTGACCGTTACGAGATTCTCAAGGTCATCTATCAACCTTCACTTCGGGTTGTACAGGGACTGACTGCCTTCGTTATCATTTCGTGCGAGCTGATGCTGTATTCGCAGATCGAATTATTTTAGCTTCAAACGTACATCCACGGAGACGAGGCACATTGTTTTTTCCCGGCACACGCGAGCTAAGTATAACTTGTATCCGTTATACATTTTATTATTATTAGCTGTGCCTTAATTGCTTATGTCCACCTTTATATTTTCCGTGTTATGTGTTATATGTTGTGTATTCTTTGTGGGAGGTAGGGTTTGGAGACTCACGGAGGATACATCCCAGTTTCACACCAGGGCCTTCGTGACTGTTCTTTAGGAATTGTTTTGCAGACTTCCCTCAGTGGAATGTTCCTACGCGTGAGCGTAGAAGGATTCTAGGTCCACTGTGTCTGGTGGTCTGTGACACCTGACTGTTTAGCTGTAGTGTCAAGTTTTAATTGTTGTTTTCGTATTTATTTTTATTCGTAATTTAGTTTTATGATGAATTTTGTTTGTATTTTGCGTCCATCTCACCTTTCCTGTCGTTCAGTTTTTTACAAAACCTATGTTTTTACACTGTGTTGTCAATTGTACTGTTAATTATCTGATCGTAGTTATCGTCGTATATTTTTACGATATTCTATTTTAGTTATACATTTTTATTTTTTTGATTTCTACGATTGTGTTCACCCGTCCATTTTATCATGTCTTGTCGGTTATGTTTCTATTGTCTTTCTCGTTGTTCATTTCATGACATTTGATTACATAAATTTATTGATTAATAACATATTTAATAATTATATGATAACATTATACCGTTCTAAGGACAGGAACGAAGAACACTTGTTATAGTAACAAGGTTAATTAATTTACATTGATTAATTATCATTTTATAAATCAAGAGTATTGTGACTACTTATAAAGCATAATGTATTCACTAGATTATTTCATTAAGCAAGCAAAAGCTCTTCAGATGGCTCCTGATGAAGCAAAAGTATTTGCACTTGCAGAATATAAGAAAGCTCAAGAAATAGAAGCCGAACAGAGAAAGTTAGAAACTTTAAGACTAGAAAAACTTCAATTTGAGGCAGATCAAAAACGGATTGAGGCTGAGGAACATGAGAAGAAGATGAAATTTGAGGCAGATCAGAAACGGATTGAGGAGGAAAGAATGGAGAATGAGAGAAAAAAATGAGATTAACCGCTGAATTAGAAGAGAAACGATTTCAGCGAGAGGCAGAACAGATAAAAGGGAAAAAGAATTGAGAAGTTAAACAAAAGGAAATGGAAAGAAAGAAGAAATAGACGATTAATGAACAAAATACATTACGACTTCAGCTTGAGAGGGAAGAGAATGATAGAAAACGACAGCATGAACTAAAATTAGCAGAGTCAGAATATGAGAGACTTAGGTTAACTCAGGAATCTAATTCTCAGAGAACTTTTGAAAGCCAAACTTCATCCAGACAGGATCATTTTAAGGAAATTCACCTTAAATTACCAAAATTTAATCCCCCGTCTGATGACGTAATATTTTTCCTAGATAGGTTTGAGGCCACTTGTGGGTCTTATAACGTGGATAAAGCGCTATACTGTACATATTTATCCAGATTACTTACAGGGGATGCATTAGCAGTTTATCATACCACCAGCATTGGTGAGAAAAATGACTATAATGCTCTTAGAGCGGCACTTCTGCAAAAATTCCAAATGACAGAAGACGAATATCGTTTAAGATTTCATACATTACTACCTCAATCTGGCAGAAATTTTAGTGATTTTCTGTCACAGATACGACTAACATTAGAAAGATGGATCGAATTATCCAAAATTGAAAAGTCGTATGAAGGTCTCTTTGATTTACTGATGCGCGATAAGGTACTATCGTCTGTAAATCCTACATTTCTCGCATTTTTTACACGAACGGAAACCTTTATCAATGAAAAACTTAGAAGAACATGCAAAAAACTTTTGCACTGCTCACCCAACCATGGATCTAAGTAATGCACAGATTAAGAATGAATTGCCTGTTGCTTTTGCAGCACAACAAAACAATTTTTCACGCAATCGTTCTTTTAGTGCTGATAGGTATGTCAATAAGGGAAATAATTACAATTTTAACAATGATAACTTTTACAAAGGGAAGCAATTTCAACAATCTGCTCCATTTAATGTTTCTTGGAACCAGGCTCACAGATCGCGAGATTTTGGTAACAATTATTTTAAAAATAATCAAGGACATTATAATAGACAAAACTGGAGATCAAAATCTCAGGGTCCGCAAAACAGACAAGGTTCTTGGAATAAAAATTTTAAAGAACATCATAACTTTAATTATACAAATTATCGGACTCATCCAAATTTTAACTCTAGCAGAAACGACAATTGTAGCAATTTTAATGACAAAAATCACAATCGATCGCGCCGACGAGATAGATCGTCGAGTAATACAGGTAGACATTCTAATGTCGCTTTTAGTGATACACAGGCTAACATTGAACAGGGTAAAGGAGTTGAAACTCATAATGCTATGTGTTGTTCTCTTGATTGTACCCAAGTCAAAGATTGTTCAGAATGCTCTACTCTTTTCCAGCCCAAGGCGATCACGACGCTGCGTTGCGGTCATACTTTGCCTAGTCTACCTGCAGTCTGCATGGCCACTCCTGCGTCAGTACACCAGGGACAGGGCTTTCTTAAGTTTAACAGAGGATTTGTTAACAATATTTCATGCTCTCTTTTATTCGACTCAGGTTGTACCACTGTGGGCGTCCGGACTTCGCTGATCGACCCTAGTTGTGCGACGGGCAGGGTTGTGAAATGTGTGACGTTTGGCGGAACTGTGGAAACATTTCCCACAGCCATTATAACACTTCATACACCATTTTTTTCAGGACAGATTCAGGCTTGTCTTCTTCCAAATCCAATTTGTGATTTAATACTTGGTCGCATACATGGTATTAAAGAGTGTTCACCTCAACAAATTGCTGAATGGGAAGAGCTTCATATTCAAACTGCAAATGCAGTAGTGACTAGAGCGCAAGCTACCAATATGTCGCATGATACACCTGTTGAACCTACAGTTCATACCACTTGTGATGATGATGCTCCTATTTCACGGGAGTTGTTTGCAACATTACAAAAAAGTGATGATTCATTAAAAAAATTTTTTCAGTATGTGAACAAAAAGAATACCAGCAACAAACTTGAAAAATCTAAACATGACTTTTTACTTAAAAATGGGATTTTGGTTAGAGTAATACGGGAAAAGGATTCATCCTTATGTTCTCAGATTCTAGTCCCATCCTGTATGAGATCTCGGATATTACGGCATGCTCATGACTCGCAATGTGCGGGCCATATGGGTTTTTCGCGTACCAAATCCAGAGTGCTTTCTGCATTCTACTGGCCAGGCGTTCATAGAGATGTTACTCTCTATTGTCGGTCCTGTTTGATATGTCAAGAAGTTAAGGTACGGGGTCCATTTCATGCGGCTCCTATTCAAGCTGCGGACATCCCGATTAGACCATTTGATAAAATGGCTATAGACATTATTGGTCCTATGCTACCATCTGCTAGAGGGCATACGCATATCCTTACGTGCATTGATATGTGCACTCGTTGGCCTGAGGCCATCCCTCTCAAAAACACTTCATCTGCCAGTGTAGCAGAGGCATTGATGTTAATCTTCTCACGCATTGGTTTTCCACGGAAAATCTTGTCGGATCATGGGGTTCAGTTCATTTCTGAATCCATGTCTCAAGTTATGAAGACATTAGGTATAGACAGATCTCTTAGTTCTATTTATCATCCAATGTCAAATGGGTTAATTGAGCGTCTCAATAGGACACTCAAGCAGTTGTTGGGTAAGATGACTCAAGACCATCCCCAAGACTGGGATCGGGTCCTACCCGCTTGTCTCTTTGCGTATCGCGAAGTACAAAATCAAGCACGGGGTTTTCCTCCATTCCAGCTTGTTTTTTGGCATGCAACCACGCGGTCCGATGTCGTTAATTCACGACTTATTGGTTGATGAGAATATTGAAGAGGAAACTCAATCATCCTATGAGTATGTGATCTCTCTTAGAAAGAGAATCATAGATGCTTGTAGACTAGCTACTGCATCATCCGAACAAGCCAAAGAAAAAGCTCGTCTATTTGCAAACAAGTATAGACGTCTTCGCCAGCTTATTCCTGGTGATGAAGCTTTTGTCTTACTACCTGCGCATAACAATCGTCTTTTAATTACCTGGAGAGGTCCTTTCAGGATCATCTCAAGAATATCCGATGTCGACTACATCGTTGATGTTAATGGTAAACATAAAACCTTCCACATTAATATGTTGAAGGAGTATTACTCACGTCCTGATTATCTACAGTCAGTGTTTCAAGCAACTGACGATCCTACACCTCCTATTCAACACTATTCTAGTTTGTCAGTCATCCAAGAAGAAGAATCTTCTTTCGATGATGTACAACTACCAATACCAGTTGTACCACTCCATTCCACTGAGAAATGGAATGATGTTACTATCTCATCTACTCTTTCGGCTGATCAACGTCAGCAAGTCTCTAATATTCTACACACGTATGAGGATGTCCTCACTGACATCCCAGGTCATACGTCAGTCATCCAACATGACATTATTCTGACTGACGATACACCTATTCGAGTTCGCCCATATCCTATCCCTTTACACTTTCGTGATAAGGTTGATAAGGAATTGGATGAGATGCTTCAATTAAATATAATTGAACCATCTTCATCACCATATTCTTCTTCTATGGTAATCATTAGGAAGAAGGACAATAATATACGTCTTTGCGTAGATTACAGGAAATTAAACAAAGTTACAAAATTCGATGCGGAACCTTTACCTCTTTTAGACGACTTATTGGAGAAATTATCTCATGCCACATTCTTTTCGAAATTTGACCTTTCAAAGGGTTATTGGCAAGTGCCACTCACTACTAAAGCAAAGCCATTCACCGCTTTCTCGACGCCACGGGGTCTTTTTCAATGGAATTTTATGCCATTCGGATTAATGAATGCGCCAGCTACCTTTGTACGCATGATGCGTCGCATATTGTCTCATCGTCCCGATGTCATTACATATATAGATGACATCTGTCTTTTCAGTGACTCTTGGGATGAACATATTCAGGGTTTAAAATCTTTACTTTCTACCTTACGGGATTATAACTTAACAGCGAAACCTTCAAAGGCTTTTGTCGGTTTTCATGACATCTCCTTTCTTGGTCACCGTATAGGTCGCGGTTTAATGTATACAGAAGACAGTAACGTCTCTAAAATTTTAAACATCTCAGCACCTAAGACAAAAAAACAAGTGAGGTCGCTCTTAGGACTAATACAGTTCTATTCTAAATTCATCCCTCATTTGTCTACTATAACTGCACCTTTTTCGTCTCTACTGAAAAAAGGCACATCTAATGTAATAAAGTGGTCGCAGGATCACCAAACGGCGTTAGACTATATAAAACAATTTTTTTCAAATAAGCCTTTTTTAAGGTTGCCTAACAAAGATCTCACCTTTGTTCTTCGCAGTGATGCTTCTTCCTACGCTATTGCGGCAGTTTTGATGCAGGAATACGGAGGCACCTTATTTCCGGTTATGTACGTATCCAGAAAGCTTACGACGAGCGAGATGAAATATTCCGTTCTGGATAAAGAGCTTCTCGCTCTTGTTTGGGCAATCACTAAATTGGATCGTTATCTCCTCGGATCACACTTTGTGGTGGAATCCGACCAGAAAGCTCTTACAGCACTGAACACAGGGAACGTTAAGTCATCAAAGTCAGCGCGTTACGCTATAGCGCTTCAACCGTTCCATTTTGAGATACGAGCTATTCCTGGAGTACAGAATGTGTTCGCAGACTGTCTGTCAAGATGCCCTAGTGAACGTGTTGAAACTAAACCACTTCCAGATGGAGAAACATCTTCACCGAAACATGAATAACTTTGTACATGGTCACTGATTGTACATCTGTAAAGACTATGTATAGTTCTGCAGTATTCGTATAAATATAACTTTCAGAATATACTTACGTATGGGTTATAACATTACTTCTTGTGTCGTAACGTTTTGTTAGAACGGGAACAGTGATATTAGAGTAACATTTCTTTTAGTATGGAAACATTGTTAAAAGCGACAAATAGACATTCGTTATTGTTATGGAACATATTACACTACATATCGTGTTCGTAAACGTATTTCGCGCATGGAACATTGAGAACATATTTTTGACGATTCTAAACAGTTTAAACGAATATTCACAATGATTGAAATTAGAATTACTTAAAATAAATTAGTAGTTATTTATTTCTGGGTAATTAAGTACTAGAATTAGAATAATTCAATTTAATCAATTTGATTGATTATAAATCACACATCTACTAACTTTATTAGTGTCTCGCAATACGTGTATTCACGTATCCCACTACATGATATCTCACTTTTAGATAACTAGTCAAACTTACTAGTGTTAGAAAATAGTAAGTGTGTTGCTTCTTAAAGTGTTTAATTATGCTTTGTTTCATTTTGCATGTTGTATTTTAAAATTTTCTGTTTTATTGATTCTCTTATCATTGATTATCATCAGCTTTGCTGTTCATTTTCATTTGAAATCACATTTTCCCATTTTTTTTCAAAACTTAGTTGAATTTTATTATAATTTTTTTTAATGGTTTTTTTTTTTCATTTTCATTTTCTTTTCAACTTGTTTTACATCGAATATTACCACATCGTTCCAAAGTAGGTCGAGTGTGGATGTGTGCTTTAATGCATACTGTCATTTAGTTACATTGATTTCGTTTCATATTCTTTTCTTAAAATAATATAACTTAGTTCATTTCATATCTTGTTGTAGTATTGACTCACCTCTCTCGGGTACTTATTTCAAAAAAATTAATAGAATTAATTTTTTTAAGGGGAGGTGATAAGGGAGCTGTTACGTACATTTATTACCTAAGGGGGTAGTCTTCGGTCCTGCCAAATGTACGCACCAGTTTCATATAGTTATATTATTTGTGCGTTCGACTGATTCACGCACTGACGTGCACAAGGCAATGTGAGTTGCTTTGGAACGCACGGGTAACCTAGTTTGGGGGTATTGTGACGTCATGTTTTGAACGGGGCAGGGCGGACTTTGTTATGTCCGAGATATATATTATTGGAATTTTCTGGCAGTTTTGTATAAGCCAGTATGTTATATTGATTCAATTGGTATTCTTGACGAAGCCAATGATGGAAGGATCATGTAAGTGTCGCCCCGGTTATATTTGTATATTTATTGCCGTAAACTAAAGTATCAGGCCGCTCCCAGTTGTAGTCTAGCGGGAAGTCATCTTAGCATGTAATTTCCTAGAATGGACAGACGGAGTCGGTGGTCATATTATATTACCGTAGAGGAATAATACCTACGTGTAAACCAGTTTATTTATTCGTATGCTTCATATTTTATATGCCGTACATTCTTCTATGCCAAAGTCGTGGCATGGATGTAAAGAGAGGTTAGCCGATTCAGAACTCTAACCTGAATAGATTGTTGTGGATGTTTATAGGACTTAATTCTTGAAGAATCACTAAGAAGCTGAGAGTATTATCAACAACTTCAAAGTATGACATTTTGTACCTATAATCTGTAACTATGATCGTCTCGTTCCTTCGTATGTGCCATGTTGAATAAACTATATGTACAGTCAACCGACTTGTGTACTACCATCGAGTGAACAGTTTAAACACTACCTGTTGTAGTTCGTTTTCACAGAACAGTTTATTGACATTTTGTTTCATATTACCATTCGCGTTATGAAGACCAATCCAATTACCATAAACGGCTACAACAAAGACAATCTTGCAACTCCCTATATTGAGAAGTATAAGTTACACTAACCCTCACACACAGCTATGTGACAACAAGACACACAAACGTGAAAAAACTATGGTTAGTTGGGTATAGGTCTGACCAACACACACAGTTTAGTTCTTTTGTTGTTTATTATCATTAAACTTTACAACATCGAATATCTAAAAGAGAAAGATCAAATACATCAGAATTACGTATATAGAAAAATAGCAGAATACCTGTGCCCTCCCATCATTGAGAAGATAAGAACCCAACAAGTCAATAACCCCAAAGGTTAAAAGTTTAGCACTAGGTTACAGTATAGACAGTAAAGAACTGTTCCCACTAAACGTTATCCAATAAAATTTAACAATAGTCAAACAGAGTGCAGATAATACAATATTTCCTGTACTAAAGAAAATATTTCACTCTCTCTCTCAGTCATGAGTGGCCACACAATCTCGCTTCTTACCCTATTCTTGGGGAAACAATCTGTTGGACGTAAACATCCATGAATATGTACGATATAAGATCCAGAGTATTTAACTTCCTAATTGGGCCCCAGTGCCTCCATTAATAATTAAATTTGTATAAGGGGGACGCCTAATTTGGGGGTTGATTCCTGGATAAACTATGTCACTTTGAATAGTTAATGCCGAGACTCTCTGAGATCTGGTGTTCACAGTAAACAGTAGGAAAACATTTGATTGCTAAAACTGTTAATTATTGTTACTTGATGATGATGGTAAATCCTATCGGCTGGCTCTGGTGAGTGCCGATTCTGAAATAGCGTAACCCTTCTGGATAAAAATCCACTTGGATACGACTATCAAAAGTCGGGAGAATTGTTATATCTTTCACACCCCAGTGGGCTGATAAAATTGCAAAAAAATATATCTGGGTATTTGTAAGTCCACTTAAAATTTACTATTAAAATGTCAGTTAGTCTCTGTGGCCGGTCCTGTTCACAACTGAACTTGGAGACGCGTAAGCCAAAAGAAAACAACTTTAATCCAATCAGTAAATGGAGAAAAGCCAACATAGACCACAATGGACCAAAATATAGCCCAAAATAAAGCCAAATAAAAAAAAACGCTGCTCACGGTTGATCAGGTCATGCCTAAGGATGGAGAAACATTATGAAAAATGTACTACTAATAAAATATCTACATATAAGCACACGGTGTCTCTAACTTATTCCTATCTGGTCAGTTATCATTTAATTATCCATATGCGCACTTTAACAAATATCGCATGTCATTAATAACTATTAGATTGTCGGCGTCTGTTTGTCAAGTCGCATGATATTTAAACAACAGTCTCTTCCTCAATTTCACAAAATGAAATAAACGTGAATTCTATTCTGACAATTATCCGTTGCGCCTAGTGTATTAATTAGTCACACTACACCGTATCTTTCTGTGTAATAACGCGGGTGGTCAAAATTATCATTACTGAGCAACTGGTATACAAATAGCTACGCGTTATTTTCCGCTGGATCTAACACCTAGAAAATCACAAGGAATTTAAGATGATAAACCTTTAACACTTTAATACGCTAAGCACAAATTTATATTACCAGAAATCCAGTAAGAAATCACCACGAAGCTATTAACGCATCTATTCACAATGGTTCTAGGTAGCGTGTTTAGACTCTCCGAAAAATTCTGAGCGACACTGATAACAGATTTGAGAAAGACGCAGTTTATATACCATCATGTTATTATGATCTCTAGAGGATGTTAATTTTCACACTCTTTTGCATAGCAGAAATCAGGGAACTACGTTTCCCAGATGAAAAGTCCTCTGAGCCGGCCACGGTTTCTCTCGTCGAGCGCTGTTTGACCAACATCAAAAGGCTCTCGTTCCGATGACAGGGTTTCTTCTAAAATCGCTCGCGTCTCGAGATGAAATGCTAATCGACGTCAGAGACTCCCCCGTATCTGAAGATCAAAGGTTTAAGTGTTTATCCCACGTGCAATCTGTCCAATGATTGACAGATCAGCTCGCGTGAGAAACTTTTGTAAACAAACCCTATTCGCTGGCAGGTCGCGAAAGTTGGTAATATGTTTGTTTGTTTACATCTCAAGGAAAAGAGGCGTGGATTAAATATGAGTAAAGCCGGTTGTCAAATGCTTGACTTAGCGAACGAATCATAGAACTACAGCGTGGTCACGGAAGGCTGTAAGATACAGTAGGCTATATTTCCATTATACGTCACACTGTCAAATGCCTTTTCATAGTCTACGAATCCGATGTATAGCAGTGAATTCCATTCCAGATTTTGTTCAGAGCACTGATGGAGTTGTCCATGTGCAAATAAGATCGTTCAACCAAACCAAACTATACGAAACATGAATTATCTGACACTGTTGTGATCAGTTATTTACATGTAGATTCATTTTTTGCTATGAATATTTAATAAATGGTTTAGTCTCCTCAGCTAGTCTTCTTCTCCCTACACTTTCAGACGTCTGCTTGAATATTTTGAAAGAAAGTAGTGGTCATGTTGTGGCTATTTGTATCTCCACAGAGTCTTTTCCAGAAATGGTACTTGTTGACGGCCATATGTGCTTTTTGTTCCTCATATGTTGTGCTTGCTCTGTTCCTCATTAGCTAGTCTCACTTTATATTTCTTTTTGCTAGCAAATGCATATGTGTGTGTACATGCACGTAGACACACACAAACACAGACATCCACACACAGATGCATGCTCACATGCAAATGTCAACATTTCTACTTTACAAGGTGAGAATCAACTTGAACGTGCTAGCAGTATATTCTTGCTCAGGACTCAGATATCTGTGACACCTTATATCATGTGACATCTTATATCATGTGACATCTTATAACAGATTGATACAACTGCATGCAAGAAAATTTTCTGTATAGAAGACTAACTGTGATATCCCTTACCCACATGCTTCCTGAAGTGATAGAAAACATTCCTGGAAATGAAAGAAAACAAGAGAGCCAAACTGCAACAAATAGAAAATCCATAGCGACAAAATACAAAGAGAAACATTACCCACGCAACACCTGGACCCATGCATACATAGATGGATCAGCAACAAATGCAACAGAAAATGGAAGTGGGGGTGTCTTTCTGACCTTAAGCACTGGTGCAGAAAAAAGGCTGTCAGTGACAATTCTCAAGTAACTTCAGAGGCAGAGGCCTTGAAAAGTGCAGCAGATGTTATATTGACAGAATAAAGCACAGAGAGACAAGTTGCTTTCTTTACTGATGCACAGTCAGTAATTGCAACGTTGAAAAGCCAAAATAATACTGACCTGGATGACCTCAGAATAGTGCTCCACAAACTTTGTCAACGATTCAAAAGTGTTGTGATCCAATCTCATTGTAACATCACCGGCAAAGAAGAGGCTGACAGAATGGCAAAAGAAGGTTCACATCTACCTCAGCCTGATGCAAGCATAACTGTTGAGGAGGCAGATAGTTTTATCAGAATCAGATACAGAAACAAATGGAATGTAAAACATCCAGGGCACACACAGAATGATGTTTACTACCAGCTCAACAGAAGAGAACAAGTGGTAATCTTCAGACTCCGCACTGGCAACAACAGATTGAGATACCATCTATTCAACAAGCTAAAGATAGGAACTACCGATCAGTGTAACTGTGGCACTGATAAAATAACTGCTGTACATCTGCTTCAAAGTTGCCCAACATATGCGGTACAGAGAAAGCGCATATGGCTGACACTATTCCTTTTGTGGAAAAGCTTTACAGTGATTCAAATAGCCTCATACTGACCTGCTTTATTTGAGAACATTCAAGTGGACGTCTGAGAGTGTACGAAGAAGATATCTGTTAAGGTCAAAGGAGAGGTAATCCTGTATATGCTTGGTAGACAGGTTAGATTTTGGGTTACAACGCTTGTATGCCTGATTGGCTATGATGATAGTTTAAATTATGATAGGGGAATTCCCTCGTATGTTCGAGAAGTTCGAAAGTCAGAAAGGCGTCGTGAACGCTATTCATTTCTAGTGTGGAGATGGATTTGTTCTGAATTGTAGAGCTGTGGGGTATATAGCTCTCACGACTATTTCGTGCATGTATTATTGAGAGCTGTGTTCTAAACAGCGGATTCTCGTGTCGGGTTTTTTGGCGGGACTAGTGTGTGATCCCGTAGGGAGTCTTTGTCTGGGCGTTGACTGAGTGAGTCAGCACGGGGTTTTTGCTAAGTGTATGCCTACGTAGCGATTAAGGAAATGTCGACTTATGTGTTTTCGCTGTGTGTACAGCATATTATGTATTAACTGCAGTGTAGAGATTTATGAAGCTGTGATGAAGCTATTATAAGTCCAGGATTAGGACAGGCCATATTATGTATTAACTGCAGTGTAGAGATGTATGAAGCTGTGATGAAGCTATTATAAGTCCAGGATTAGGACAGGCCATATTATGTATTAACTGCAGTGTGGAGATTTATGAAGATGTTAGGAAGCTGTTATTTAGGCCTTATATTATGATAACTGCCGTAGATGCAGTCTTTGAGTATACTGAGTTGTGAGGACATTATAGGCCAGGATATTGCTGTTAACTGCTGTGCGCAGTCTTTATAGCGCTGATATTATTGTTAACTGCCGAGTGTGCAGTCTGTTGAGCGCTGGGGATAGTTCGTACTTTTCACTGTGAACTTTATATTAATGCCAACGTGTTCGTGTTGTAATTCAAACTGTACATTGATGTAAACGTGATTGTGCCGTGACTTAATAAATCGTCATTAAATGTTACCAGGCGTTTACAACCATCTATGACTTCTATGTGCGTACCTGTGTTGTGAGTGACTGTTCCAACACACACTCACTTCAACATTTATAACACGGTACGCCACCCACACATATTCTTCAAGACTAACCCCTATATATATTCTTTATCAGATATCCCCCACCAACATGCTTCTTACACATGGTAATTGGCATGTGTAAACAGCTAAGTTAAGAAAGATTGAGGACAACAACGTTTTTGTTGTTTTTTTTTAAATTCCTAGTATGTTATTTTCCCCAGACACATTTATTTCTCAAATGGTGGTGATGACATTACTTCAGTAGACATGGATCAAATCTGTAGAGTGCCTTTTACTTCCCTTTTTTTATGTTGTTGTTGCGTGCATATTTTGACGCACATTTTACAAAAATCGATATGGCTATTTAATATGGGAAAAAAATAGACATTCATTCATTTGTGTATGAAAATGCTGTCTATGGTAAAAGCGAGATAATCCATGTTTGATTCACACTTTTGATTATAGGAGTAATCGTTCTGGATATTGATCCGGCGCAAGGATAGTGCGCTTGCGTTTGTACTTATTTTTTAGGGCCAGAAAATATATTAATTTGCTTATTGTGTTTATGGCCTGAATTCATATGTATTACATATTATTAGTACAAGTAGAATCAGTCCTATATTGTATATTTTGGATTGGTAGGAGGGACTAGATTCTTGTATTCCGGTCTAGCGGAAGAATGAGTTGTCTTGACAAGTCGTGATGAGTTCCGATGTACTGCTTACAAATGGCGGGGTACGTTTTTCTAGAGCTGGTCCTTTCGTCAGGAAAAAATGTCTTACGAAGTGGTATTTCTTCTGAAGGAGATGGTGTCTCTACGATAGTTTGTGTTAGAGACTCTCCTTATGTCAGTATATAGATGATTCGGACTCCAGGTAAACCCAGCTCCTATTTTTGATGATCTCTCGTCGGTTAGGCCTAGCTTGACTTTTGTGCTTCGCTATGCTAGTGCCGTGTTTTGTATCGACGAAGATGACAGATTTTCCTGCAGCGGTTATGGCTACGTGAATTAACCTGATCACCGTAGAGCTGTATGGAAACATTTACGAAATCCTTTATATACCCATTGTAAATTGACTCTGGCTTATATTCTCCTTCCTATGAATGAGTGAACGACAACTCAGGGAGGTAGCCAAGTTGGATTTCGGTCATCATATGTTTTGATCACTGCCAAGAGAACAGATTATTTATCTTATTATCGGACAGTGACAGGGAGATCTCAATCCTGCTAGAAACCCCTTCGTGGTTTCATAATCTATACTACAAACTATGGACGTCAAGTAACTTTAGTTATTGATCGATTCGCCTTCACTGACGCGTTTAGTCAGATAGGGGAATGCGGCCATAATGTATCATGACATTGAACTTTGATGTACTGCCATTATTTCTGAATGTGTCATGACTTCAGATCTGCTATGTATACCTACAAATTGATATGTCAACGAACCATGATGTACTCGTATGTCCCAGTGTGTACGTCTGAATAAATTGAGTAAACTAAGATTCCAGCAGTCTGCATTGGTGCCTTGTAGACACATGTGTATGAGTGGTTATATTGGTCAGCACACGAACAGTACACCATTCGCGGTAATCACACTCTACACTTCTACTTCATACATACACCATCCTGCGTCGGCTGAAGTGACCAAGTTTAGGGCCTGCTTCCCCTGGAGCCTTTGCCTTCCCTAACTCAGGACTAGGGTGAGTTACCCATTTACAGCTGGGTAGACTGGAGCATGCCTGATCTCAACAACACACCACTCTTCCTTACAGAGCAGACAGACTGAGACTTTACAGTGGTGTACTACAGGTGTAGTAAGAAATAACTTCTTTACAGTGGCGAGCCAGATTCCTGGGTCCAGCTTACGCAGTTTTGTGTTGAGAATCACAGTTTACAGCTGAAAGAACATTTGTTTGAACACATCAACACCAGTAGGACAGCTATACAGTCGATGTCAGCTTGACCTGTATTACCGATAGGATGCTGTATCTAGATCAGCGCTTGTTGACAGTTTTTCGCTGTACAGACAGTATTACACAGGACAGTGGTATCAAGTGTAGAAAATATCTGGAGCAATATTGTTGACATTTCTCAACGTACAGAAGAATCACAGTGTTGTGGAACATAAAGTGCATAGTTCATCGTGGGATCTTCATATGCTCAAAAAAGAAAAAATTGACAGTGTAATAGTTTAGAATTAAATCTGTTACTCAATAAAGTGGCAAGTTATTAGAATTAAAATAAACAGTGCCTGCTTTACAACACTATACCTGCAACACATTCCATTCATGACATAAATGATATTGTATGCTATATGCTATTTATGCTTACATGTTATTTGTTATGTATTAAATTAGTTTATGTTCTGTGTGACTAGTACAAGGTATGCCGAGTTACATTGGTCTGGTACTAGTATTCGATAGGTACACATTTTCTTAATTGGAAATTTGTTAGCAACAATTTGCTGCTATTTCTGTTAGTTGTGATGAGGTGTTCTTTTCTTCGTTGTTTTTGTTAATAATTTTTGTGTACCTTAGTTTTGTTTGATTTGTTTGTATAATTGTGGGTCTCATCTTTTCTTTCATTTCAGTTTTTTACACCCTTATGTTTATACACTGTGGCGTTATTTTGTTGTGACATTTGTCTTGTCATTTTATTATTGCAGTTATCATCACGGTTTCTGTGATCATTTTTTTCATTTCTTCTATTTAATTTAATTTGATCTCTGCAAATGTTTTCAGATTGTCTTTTCTTGTTTGTCATTTGTAATGTCTTTAGTTGACATATGACGTATAGTGGTATACACTGATAGTATAGTACAGATCAGTACTCTCTGATTGTTATTGTTATAAAACAAAATGTACAAGACCTTTGTAAGGCTTGTCTATCAAAGTAATTGGTAAAGGGAAATATTTTTTTTCCACAGGTACTCAAGTGATCTTTGATTACATTGAGGTATACAAGACCTTTGTAAGGCTTGTCCCCCACAGTATTTGAGATACAGTTATTGTTGTCCACAGGTACTCAAGTTATCATTGGTTATTATAAACCATACAAGTTTGGACTAAGACTAAGTCTAAGGTATAGACTTGTCTCCCATTAACTTGAAAGAGGGTAATTTATTTACTTTTTCAGGTTTCTGATTTAAGAAGACAATATGTCTACATTAGATTATTTCATTACACAAGGAAAATCTCTTGATAAGACTGGAAAAGACTTAGAACAATGGGCTGTTGCTCAATATGACAAAGCATTAGCTGTAGAAGCAAGAGAAAAAAATTGTCTCTAAAAAAAAAAAAAGCTGCTGCTGAAGAAAAAAAAGCTGCGGCTGAGGAGAGAAAACTTCAAATAGAAGAAAAAAAAGCTGCTGCAGAAGAAAGGAAAGAATTAGCTGAAGAAAAAAGATTAGAAAAAGAAGCTGATACTGCTGCTGAACTTAAGAAATTGCAGATGCAAGTGGAGGAAAGGAGATTTGAGGCAGAACAGAAGAAATTAGAAGCTGATGCAGAGCAGAAAAAATTAGAAGTTGCTGCAGAACAGAAGAAATTAGAAGCTGCTGCAGAACAGAAAAAACTAGAAGTTGCTGCTGCTGCAGAACAGAAAAAAATTAGAAGCTGCTGCTGCTGCAGAACAAAAAAAAATTAGATAGAGAAGCTGAAGAGAGAAAAGCAATAAGAGAACATGAGTTTGAATTAGAGAAATTAAAATTGACATGTATGAGTAATGTTAATCAGGCATCTGGTGGTAATGGTAAACCCTTTGTATACAAGGTCAAGGTACCAGCGTTTAACCCTACCAGTGATGACATAACATTTTGGCTTTCTAGATTTGAACGGGCTTGTCGATATCATAATGTTGACAAATCACAGTATGTGAATCAGTTGTCTGAAAATCTAAAAGGGGAGTCTCTGAGTAAGTTATATTTTGTTGAAGAGGCCGACAAAGACAATTATGATGCTGTTAGGGCAGCTTTGATAAAGAGATATCAGCTGTCTGAGGAAGGTTACCGTCTTTTGTTTAAAACAATGAGACCTGAGGTAGGGGTAGAATTCTCAGAATTCATCTCAAAAGCACGAATTACACTTTCACGATGGATTGAATTATCCAAAACAGAGAAAACATTTGATGGTCTTACAGATTTATTGCTAAGAGACAAGGTCATGTCTTCTGTAAATAAATCATTCCTAGAGTTCTTACATGAGCGTAAACCTAGTACAATAAAGCAAATGGAAGAATATTGTGACCAGTATGCCACGGCACACCCTGACATGATTCTTAGTAACTCTAACATTAAAGAGAGTATGCCAGTTGCTTCGGCAACAGAATATAATCAGAATTACTCACACAAATTCCAAGGAGCTAAAAATAAATTTGATAAAAAGGTTGATTGGGATAAGTATCAAAACCAAGATAACCGCTCAAATCAGAGTTCTTCTTTGAAGAACTGGAATCGGTCTGATAGTCCTCGACACGCGAGGGGTACCCATAATGTTAGAAATTCTCGGAAAGGGAGTAGCTATAGGAACTACCCAAGTGCTTCATGGAGACAAAAGAAACAATATTACAGGGATACTCAATATAATGAGCATGATGATTATGATCATGAATATTATGATTCAAACCCAAATAGGGGTTATAACAGAGGCAATAATAATTATAGAGACAATTATAACCGAGGTAGATCACAACACAAAAGACATGGTAAATCGTATTACCAGGCAAACTCTGCACAACAGGAGTTCCACGACACCGATAATCAGAATAATGATAAAAAAGACTCCAATAGTGTAGCGAATTCCGCTTTTGATTTTGCTAGAGCATCTGAGTGTTCGCAAGGCAAAACATTATTCGATCCAACCACAGTGTCTACTTTAAGCTGCGGTCACCCACTTCCCGCTCTCCATGCGTCAATCGCGCATAATGGAAGGGGTGCTCTTGTCTTTAATAGGGGCCTAATAGATGGTACTCCGGTATCAATTCTTTTCGACTCGGGGTGCACTACCATTGGAGTGAGGCAATCACTCGTAAATCCTTCTCGAGCTACAGGCAATATAGTCAAATGTGTAACATTTGGTGGCACATTGGAGAAGTACTCCACTGCCATTATCAATATTGCTACGCCTTTCTTTACAGGAGAGGTGCAAGCATGTCTCTTGCCGAATCCGATCGCTGATCTTATCATCGGTCGCATTCATGGAGTGAAAGAATGCACTCCACAGCAAATTTCTAATTGGGGAAATGTTAATATGCAATCTGCTAATGCAGTAATCACTAGGGCTCAAGCTCTCAATATGCCACAATCTTCACATTCTGAAGATAATGATGCGCAGATCCAAGATGATCCCTTGGAGATTTCCCACGATTCCTTTATCAAACAGCAGGAAGATGATCCTACTCTAAAGAAATTCTTTACTCTGGCAACAAAAGGTGATCCGAATAAGGATACAAATCGTAAATCTTGGATTACGATGAAGAATGGCGTCCTTGTACGTATGGTACAAGACTCCGCTAAGTCCATTCATTCTCAAATCCTTGTGCCTAAAAATATGAGAGTTAAAATCTTACAGCACGCTCATGATTCGCAGTGTGCTGGACATATGGGTTTTTCCCGTACTAAAGCTAGAGTTCTTCAATCTTTCTTTTTGGCCTGCTGTGAATAAGGACATACGAATCTATTGTCGATCTTGTAAGGTATGTCAAGAGATTAAATCCAGAGGTCCACGCCATGATGCACCTATTCAGGCTGCAGACATTCCCATTCGGCCATTTCAAAAAATGGCGATAGACATCATTGGTCCATTTAAGATAAAGTCTGCTAGAGGACACCAATTTATTTTGACGTGTGTTGATATGTGCACACGTTGGCCGGAGGCTGTTCCTCTAAAGAGCATAACTACTGCTGATATCGCAGATGCTCTTTGGTTAATATTTTCTCGTCTGGGGTTTCCAGCAGAAATATTATCCGACCATGGTACCCAACTCATATCGGATACCATGTCTCAAGTAATGTCGACTCTGAAGATAGAGAGATCGCTGAGTAGTATTTATCATCCTATGTCCAATGGGATGGTGGAACGTTTGAATAGAACTCTGAAAAACCTACTAGGTAAGATAACAGAAGATCATCCTCAGGATTGGGATAGGGTTTTACCCGCGGCTCTCTTTGCATATAGAGAGGTCGCCAACGAACATACAGGATTTTCTCCCTTTGAACTTGTCTTTGGCGCGAAACCGCGAGGTCCTATGTCCTTACTTCATGATCTTATAACTGCTGATAATATTGTCGATGACACAAAATCCTCTTATGAATATGTCATCGCACTTAGACACAAGATTATTGAAGCATGCAAATTGGCAACTGCTTCTTCTGAATTTGCGAAACAGAAGGCAAGGGAATTTGCCAATAAAAAGAGATGTTTGCGTCAACTTTGTCCAGGTGACAAAGCATTTGTCTTGCTACCTTGTAGGGAAAATAGACTTCTCATTTCTTGGAAAGGTCCGTACGATATAATATCAAAGGTTTCCGATGTTGACTATATCGTCGATATTGACGGGAAGCGTAAAACCTTCCACATCAACATGCTCACGGAATTCCATGAACGTCCTGATTATTTACAACCTGTTTTCCAGGCAACGGACGATTTTCCAGTCCAACATGGACAGTACTCATCTCTGTCAGTAATACAGGATGAGGAAACGAGTTTCTCGGATGTAAATTTACCTTTTCCAATGATTCCTCTTCACTCTAATGAATCATGGAAAGATGTTGCAATTTCTCCAGAATTATCTCCAGGAGAGCAGAAACAAGTTTCTACTATGTTAGAACAATTTCAGGATGTCCTTACTGACATTCCTGGTCAAACTGATGTCATTCAACATGACATTATTCTTACTGACCATAGTCCTATAAGAGTCAAACCGTATCCTATTCCGATACATTTTCAAGCACAGGTAGAGAAAGAGTTAGATGAGATGATAGAGTTAAAAATTATTGAACCATCCACATCAGCATATTCTTCGCCGATGGTTATAGTACGAAAAAAAAGACAATAACATACGTCTTTGCGTGGATTATCGCAAATTGAATCAAGTGACTAAATTCGATGCTGAGCCTATGCCTTTACTAGAAGAGCTACTTACGAGACTATCGAATTCTCACTTCTTTACTAAACTCGATTTGTCTAAGGGATATTGGCAAGTTCCACTATCCGAACACGCCAAACCGTTTACTGCTTTTTCGACGCCTAGGGGTCTATTCCAATGGAATTTCATGCCTTTCGGTCTTATGAACGCCCCTGCAACATTTGTACGCATGATGCGTCGAATCCTATCTCATCGCTCAGATGTCATTGCGTATCTTGATGACATCTGTCTTTTCAGTGATACTTGGAACGATCACTATAATGGTATAAATGAACTATTGTCTATCTTACGCGAGCATAACCTGACAGCGAAACCATCGAAAGCATGTATTGGTTTTAGCGAAATATCTTTCTTAGGACACCGTGTTGGTCATGGGTTCCTAAAAACAGAAGACCATAATACAAGTAAGATACTTAACATTTCTATTCCTAAGACTAAAAAGCAAGTACGAAGTCTCTTAGGTCTAATACAATTTTATGGACGATTCATCCCGAATCTGTCCTCCATTATGTCACCTCTTTCTTCCTTGCTAAAGAAAGGGTCTCCTAATGTAGTCCATTGGACTCAAGAATGTCAATCCTCTTTGGATAAGGTTAAAACTATGTTTTCTACTTCACCTATCCTAGTATTACCTTCTAAGGATAAGACATTTATTCTTCGTAGTGACGCTTCATCCACCGGGATTGGAGCTGCACTAATGCAAGAGTACTCTGGAACTCTGCATCCGGTGATGTATATTTCTCGGAAATTAAATGCCGCAGAGAAGAATTACTCGGTCCTAGACCGTGAATTATTGGCTATGGTTTGGTCAATCCTTAAACTGCAAAGATTTCTTCTGGGCGCGCATTTCATTGTGGAAACTGACCAGAAAGCTCTTACGGCTATTCAGAGTAAAAATCTGAAGAGCGCGAGATCAACGCGATACGCGATTGCTCTACAGCCATTTCATTTTTCGGTGCGAGCTATCCGTGGGTCAGAAAATGTGATGGCAGATATTTTGTCTAGATGCCCACATGATTCATAACTGTTATACAACTTTGATACAGTTGTTTCTATGTTGAAATGTGTACACATATGTAATATATCATATATTGATTGTAACACTACTTAGCGGTTCATTGATATGTATTCACCGCTGATCTTTCAATGTTTTTCGTCTTTGATGATCATGATGTTAAGATATCTTAGATGGAATTTATGTATAAACTAATGTGGAAATTGTGTCATTGCTAATATTGTAGTATGCGTTGGTGACACCTCTCTGGAAATATTTATACTTAGAGAAGTACTTTCTCTAAGGTCATAAAACTTATGCTTATCATCTGCGCATTGTTATTGGTGCGTTGTGAGCCTATTGTATGTTGCTCCTAGATGTATTTCAAAAAAAAAATGTACCATTTTTTTTTCCCGAGGGGTGTGGTAATCTGTTGCGTGCATATTTTGACGCACATTTTACAAAAATCGATATGGCTATTTAATATGGGAAAAAAATAGACATTCATTCATTTGTGTATGAAAATGCTGTCTATGGTAAAAGCGAGATAATCCATGTTTGATTCACACTTTTGATTATAGGAGTAATCGTTCTGGATATTGATCCGGCGCAAGGATAGTGCGCTTGCGTTTGTACTTATTTTTTAGGGCCAGAAAATATATTAATTTGCTTATTGTGTTTATGGCCTGAATTCATATGTATTACATATTATTAGTACAAGTAGAATCAGTCCTATATTGTATATTTTGGATTGGTAGGAGGGACTAGATTCTTGTATTCCGGTCTAGCGGAAGAATGAGTTGTCTTGACAAGTCGTGATGAGTTCCGATGTACTGCTTACAAATGGCGGGGTACGTTTTTTCTAGAGCTGGTCCTTTCGTCAGAAAAAAATGTCTTACGAAGTGGTATTTCTTCTGAAGGAGATGGTGTCTCTACGATAGTTTGTGTTAGAGACTCTCCTTATGTCAGTATATAGATGATTCGGACTCCAGGTAAACCCAGCTCCTATTTTTGATGATCTCTCGTCGGTTAGGCCTAGCTTGACTTTTGTGCTTCGCTATGCTAGTGCCGTGTTTTGTATCGACGAAGATGACAGATTTTCCTGCAGCGGTTATGGCTACGTGAATTAACCTGATCACCGTAGAGCTGTATGGAAACATTTACGAAATCCTTTATATACCCATTGTAAATTGACTCTGGCTTATATTCTCCTTCCTATGAATGAGTGAACGACAACTCAGGGAGGTAGCCATGTTGGATTTCGGTCATCATATGTTTTGATCACTGCCAAGAGAACAGATTATTTATCTTATTATCGGACAGTGACAGGGAGATCTCAATCCTGCTAGAAACCCCCTTTCGTGGTTTCATAATATATACTACAAACTATGGACGTCAAGTAACTTTAGTTATTGATCGATTCGCCTTCACTGACGCGTTTAGTCAGATAGGGGAATGCGGCCATAATGTATCATGACATTGAACTTTGATGTACTGCCATTATTTCTGAATGTGTCATGACTTCAGATCTGCTATGTATACCTACAAATTGATATGTCAACGAACCATGATGTACTCGTATGTCCCAGTGTGTACGTCTGAATAAATTGAGTAAACTAAGATTCCAGCAGTCTGCATTGGTGCCTTGTAGACACATGTGTATGAGTGGTTATATTGGTCAGCACACGAACAGTACACCATTCGCGGTAATCACACTCTACACTTCTACTTCATACATACACCATCCTGCGTCGGCTGAAGTGACCAAGTTTAGGGCCTGCTTCCCCTGGAGCCTTTGCCTTCCCTAACTCAGGACTAGGGTGAGTTACCCATTTACAGCTGGGTAGACTGGAGCATGCCTGATCTCAACAACACACCACTCTTCCTTACAGAGCAGACAGACTGAGACTTTACAGTGGTGTACTACAGGTGTAGTAAGAAATAACTTCTTTACAGTTGTCTAATGAGCTATTACCTTTTTATGACTGCCTACAGTTTTACTTATTTTGTAAATATGTGAATAGAATTCGGATCAGAACAGCTGCTGTTTTCATTTTTAGTAGTGCTAATGGCATAAGCTGTTCCTAAATCATGAATGGATAAGTGGTTTATGTTGTAGTTATCTACTTCAACTCAAATGTCAAGTCAGTGCTATTGTATAGTTCAGAAACATGAAGAACAACAAAGAAGCTAGACATAAAAAAATGGCTACTTGTGCAGGAAAAAAGGAATGAAATGGTATGACAAAGCAACACATGTGGAACTGATGACAAGAACCAGACAAGTGCCAGCGGAACAAGAAATGAGAAGAAGATGCTGGCGATGGACAGGTGAAACATTGAGGGAACTTGTTGATAGCATTATAAGACAGTGCTTGTTCTGGAATCTCCAGGGAAAGAAAGGGAGAGATAGACCAAAAAACTCATGGAGAAGAGAGCTAGAGACAGAAGTGACTGATGAGGAAAACTTGGAAAGAACTTGAGCTGTTGTCACATGTCAGGATAACTTGGTATGTGTTTGACAAAGTCCTATGCTCCTTGTAGAGCTAAAGGGTATTGATTGATTGATTGGTCTACTGGGACTTAAAATCTTTGCAACATAAGATATTGTTATCCCTATAGATCAGTGATGTAATTAATTCTAGCACTCTTGGTTTAAGAAACAGCAGAGGGATTTAATTTAGAGTTACCAGATCAGGTTTAATTTTCACCTTCTTCAACAACAAAAAATAAGAAGAAAAACATAGTTTTATACACAGATTAGTTCTTGGTAATGTGAGAATAAATATATTGAATTGAAAGAAATGAAATTGTCAGTACTTTTCAAGAAATTTTTGAATCAGTTCTTCACGCAGTTTTAATTATTTTTAATGAACCTTTTGATTTATGTCAGCTATGGCAGTAGTGGACACTAAGAACACAGGCACTGTAATTTTTGTTTACTGTACTAACAGAAATAATATTTGTTAAGTTTGTTATAAAGGGTTTCAACATTTAACTGTTATGTTTTTATTATTTGTTGTAACTGTCGTACAGATTGATTAAATATACCCATACTAAAAAAACCCAGGAACAACAGAATGCGAATCACATGATAGGAAACTCTTTACAGAGCGATACAACAGGAAGCAATTTGATCATCAGAAGTAGTCCCCCCATCCGACAAGTGTTTCAGCCCGATTACTCCTTTACACTCTAAGGGTGGCGGGCCCACTTGGGTCATGACTCCCAAGCGTCTCAGCTTCCTGTTGTCTTGTATCAAAAACGAACCCATTTCACTTATGGTAGCAACTTTTAAATCCACAACGCCAGCCGTGGGGGCAATTGTGAAAGTAACAAAGAGAAGACAAATTATTCCGTTCGTTCCGTCGCCCTTCACAACTAAGGACACACTGAGACACTAGCGCGCAGCCAACGAGCCTTAGCCCCTGCGCGCCGCAAGCCACTGAAATTCTGTACCTGACACTCCCTATAGTATACATCGCCTGTTGCCCCAGAGTCGCAGCCCTTTCACTAGTACACCAAAAAAACTCAGCATTGTGGACTTAGAAAAATTTTGGTGTTTTCTGTACCGCAGCGTTTATTGTCACGATTTCCATTGCCCATTGCGGTTGTTCCACATCCAGCCTGATGCCTTTTCGGCAGTTTCGCTAAGCCTCTTCAGTGCCCTTGTTCTAGACTGTCCCTTCAGCCCCAAGTTTCAATAAATCATACACTGATGCAGCCACAAGCCCTCTTGCGCCCACTTCAACCGCCATGACCCTTGCACTGAATCCATCGTGTCTCAGATCCGCGGCCAGATCGCTATACTTGGCCGCTTTGAATGAATGTTGCTCGTCTAATCTGGATTCAAATGGCACGGTCAGTTCAATCAGTATGACCTGAAGCGTTGCTGAAGAATGGAGCACTATATCCGGCCGTCTCCGCGATTTTCTGATACTCTCTGGATATGCCCCCCGTCCAGGTAGGTCTACCGCCATCTCCCAGTCGTTTGCACAGTCAAGAAGAGATGGTAAACTGCTATCAGGTTTACTCGGTTTGGGGTGTGCTGACTTTCCTGCCCTCAGAAAGTATGTGTTTGCGGTGTCTGGCCGGACTTTGCTATTCGCTTTCATTCTTGCCTGATCTATTGTCGCAGCAAGCTCATTTAGCATAGTATAAGTAAATAAATTAAGGGGCTGCAGTAAAACTGGTAAGGAATATAAGTTTATAAACTAATAAAACGGTATTGAATCAGTTTTACTAATAACAGTTCACATGAGACAAGGGACGTTTCGGGTTTTACCCTTCGTCAGCCACAAACAGGTGACAAAGACCAAAATAACACATAGGTACTACAAAACTATACGATGATGAGAAACATACAAAAAATGGGCGATACAAGCAGATGGAAAAAGTAAATAATCAATACAAGAAAACCGTAAAATCTAAAAGAAATACTGAAACAAGAAAGTAAATAATCCAACGAAACGAAAAAAAAGAAGAATAAACAAAACTGTGGAACTAGTTAATGTTAGCTTAGCTCGATGCAAATAATCCGTGGAAGAAAGCGGTAGTCTCTTGTCACAGATTCGCAAGGAAGTGACGTGCGATAGCGACAAAACAAGAGATATAAAAAGATACGAAACAAACCAAAGCAAAAAAACACAAGAAGATGGATCATAAAGACAACGAATAAAGAATGAAAAAGAGAAAAGCTACCAGAATTTATGCAAAATGATGTTGTATATTTAAACCGCCGGGAGCTAGAACGCCCATTTTAAAAATAAGGCGATTCTCCAACGAAAAGCGAGTCTTGTCATTACCGGCACATGAACGTAGGGCAGTGACATGTATATCGGAATTACCTTAATGGTCAGATCTATTGAAATGAAGGGCCACCGGTAAATGTTTGTCCTGATAGATGTCATTCAACTGCTCACGAAACCTGTCTGCCAAACGCCTACCAGTTTCACCAATATAGGTCATGCCACATCTCTTGCAGATGATAGCATAAATCAGGTTTCTGGATTCGCACGTAAAAGACTCTCTAATGATAAATTTTTCTTTAGGAAAAGTGACTGTCTGAGTTTGGAGTACAAACGGACAGGTCTTGCATATCCGGCGTTGGCACGGTTTAGTACCAAAGTAAGATGGGCTAGAATGTCGCAAGCGACTGTGTACAAGAATATCCCTAAAATTCCTATCCCTACGATAAGCTACCAAAGGTGTATTACGAAATAACTCTTTGGTATCAGGATCAGAGTTGAGAATAGGCAGATGTCGAAACAGAATTCTCTTTACCGCCAGGCAGTGAGGATGGAAAGTTAGAACCAGTTTGAGTCTGTCAGATTGAACAGAAGGTTTAGTAGTGAGTGCCATCTGACGAGTGACGCGTGTGATACGATTAAGGGCATCAGATAACACATGTTCTGGATAAAGACGTCGGCGAAAGAACTCAAGTATCTCTTGAGCTCGCTGATAAAAATCATCGTCATCGTGACATAACCGACGCAAGCGAAGAAGTTGAGAAAAGGGAATGGAATTTTTACAGCTAAGAGGATGCGATGAAGTATAAAGGAGGAAACCATGAGCGTCAGTAGCCTTATAATAGACAGACGTTTTAAGACCAATAGGGCTAATAGTCACAGTGATGTCAAGGAAGTTCACTGAGGTCGTAGAAATTTCAGAAGTGAATTTGATGGCAGGATTGAAATTACCAACATAGTCGATAAATCGACGGAGGTCTACCTCAGACATGTCAGTAATGCCAATACCATCATCAATGTAGCGGCGGTAAAACTCAGGTATTGGCCCATCATAATTTTGAAAGACCAAATATTCAAAGTGGCCCATAAAAAGGCAAGCGTAACTAGGGCCCATCTTAGTACCCATAGCAACGCCACTGATTTGGTTGAAGAATTGGCCATTAAACTCAAAAGAGTTGAGATTAAGAACCAACTCAGCAAGGCGAAGAAGCGGACCTGTGCTTATAGTAAGATCAGTACGCTGGTCGAGAAAAAATTGGAGTGCCTTAAGACCATCAGCATGTGGAATAGAAGTATAAAGGGAACAAACATCTAGAAGGAAAAGACGGTAAGTACGATCAGGCGTGAATCTGATAGAATCAAATGTAGTGATAGCATGAGTAGTGTCTTTCAAATAAGAAGGCAGATTGGCGACCAAAGGCTGGAAAATACTATCAAGGAATTCAGAAATACGTTCAGTGGGACAAGAGCAGGCTGAAACAATAGGCCTACCAGGGTTAGCAATTTTATGCACCTTAGGAAGCATGTAGAAGGAAGGCTTACCAAGACTACTATCAAAAATATGGAGAGATAAAGCACCAGAAGGGAGATGATCATCATGGACAAGGCCCCGGATAGTCTCATAAACAGTAAGATTATTCCGGACTGTAGCATCACCAGAACAAGGTGAGTAAAAGGTGTGTGTTACCTAGCTGTGTAACTCCTTCGCGAATGTGTAAGACCTTACACCAGACAACCACTGCACCACCTTTGTCTGCCGGCTTGATAACAATATCATCACGGTTTTTAAGGCGTGACAATGCCCGCCATTCAGAAGACGTGAGGTTAGATCGACGGAGACGGCGTAGATTGAGCTGGTCAATGTCGTGTAAAGTATTGGCAATATATAAATCCAGAGCACGAGAAGCTCCTGGAGCTGGAGTCCAGTCTAGTTTACGTTTGCCGAAACGACGAAAGATATCATCAGTATCGGAAACCCTGGTAGAATCATTACCATTACGATGGTAATATTTGAGACGCATGCGGCGATGGAAGCTGTGAACATCCTGAAGCAGAGAATATTTGTCAAAACTAGAACGAAGAGGAACAAACTTAAGACCTTTGCTCAGGACAGACAATTCATCAGGAGACAGATGCAAATCTGGAGGAATGCAAATAACTTTGGCTTGGGTAGAAGACTGAATAGAGGACCCTAAAGGAGGTTGCGGACGGAGGCGGCGCAATTTCTCTTTTTTATGCGTGCACAAATGAGTATACAGCTCCCTATTCGTGTCATGGATTATAGTGCGAATAAGAGGGAACGCTGCCGGGCACAAAGAAGTCAGTAGACGTAGCTGTTGTGTAAGGTTGGATTTCGAACGTTCAAACTCAGTCAGCTGGCGTTTATGTATAGCAATGACGCACCTCATACGTTGGAAGGAACATTTCTTCTCAACTTGTTGTAAGCGATGCTGGTCGGCAAGATGAGGAAGTCCCGCCGATAGATGGAAGCTAGAGACAAACCCTCTGGGAATAACTTTAGCATGGAGACAGTTTTGAGAAAATTAATGTGACATGTACAGCGTGTCTTCTTGTATATAGTAAAGGCTAAGTCACAAGCAGTACGAGATATATCAGAAGGCATGAGAGAAAATGAATGGGTGATAAAAGAATGGAGAGAAGAAATCAAATGTTTCTGATAAGGCATAATGAACAAATGTAAAAATATGAAACAAGAGATGCACACAAAATATAGTAGTCACGAAACGGAAACAGGGTAGCAGCAATAATTGTAGTATAGTATAAGTAAATAAATTAAGGGGCTGCAGTAAAACTGATAAGGAATATAAGTTTATAAACTAATAAAACGGTATTGAATCAGTTTTACTAATAACAGTTCACATGAGACAAGGGACGTTTCGGGTTTTACCCTTCGTCAGCCACAAACAGGTGACAAAGACCAAAATAACACATAGGTACTACAAAACTATACGATGATGAGAAACATACAAAAAATGGGCGATACGAGCAGATGGAAAAAGTAAATAATCAATACAAGAAAACCGTAAAATCTAAAAGATATACTGAAACAAGAAAGTAAATAATCCAACGAAACGAAAAAAAGAAGAATAAACAAAACTGTGGAACTAGTTAACGTTAGCTTAGCTCGATGCAAATAATCCGTGGAAGAAAGCGGTAGTCTCTTGTCACAGAATTCGCATGGAAGTGACGTGCAATAGCGACAAAACAAGAGATATAAAAAGATACGAAACGAACCAAAGCAAAAACACAAGAAGATGGATGTGATGGACGAACTCGGCTGACCCTGAACTTTGTTGTAATTCTTGTAAAACGGGATTTCTTTCACGTGGATTCATTAGCTATGCAACTGTTCCACACAGAAAGCAAACACGTTTGCTGATTGATATGCGGAAAGTTTACCTATCGTTCATTCTGGTCATCGCATTGATTTAAGGAGAGATTAAATCACGCCCACTAACATCTCTTGAACAATCATAGGCAGTTATTTTCATTAACTTGGCCAGTGGGGGGCGTCGCCAGAATCAAACAGGTACAGCGACCACGATCAAAGAGACAGACCGAGGGATTTTAGGGGAGACTATCGGCGTTATCAAAGACAGTAGTGGTCCCTGATACGAGACGCAGTTGCTTGCCGCTAATTTCGCGTCTCGGAGTCAATCGAGGAACCGAGCGAACGGGGGAAAGCGAACGGGCAGCAGCGAACGGAGATACGAAGACCAGGGTGCGGTTTCTTCTCTTGTTTTGGCGGTCAGATCCCCAAAAGTTCGTGAGATCAAATAAGCTGTCAAGTTTATCATGTCCCACTCAACTTGCATTCCATTTTAGCTAAATAGACCATGAAGAACTAGACACGTTATCACTCGCTGGCCAGACCTTTATAGAAGCACTAGCTTTATTGAAATCTTGTTATAGATTTTCCCCTGGATTTTATATATATTTGCAGTGATTTCTATTCTGTGCAAAGCGGTAATATATATTGTGTAAAGTGATCAGTGGTCTAGTTCAGTCATTCTATTTCAAGGGATTTTGTGTTAATTTAAATCTATTTAATTAACCATCTCAAGAGTTCCAGTTTTAAATATAATGATCTATCTATTATATTATTTCAAAAGATAATAGATGCTTAAATTAACTTTTAAAGTCGCGAAGGAATTTATAATTAATAAATTCAGTTAAGTCCTAGTTTTATAGATGTGTGTTTTTAACCACTAGACATCGCGCAGTGTTTATTAAATACATAATTAAATACTCGAGTGTATTATAGGCTTAACGGGAAATTTATCGCGCTTGATTTTTCGGTATGTTATATGTCTTTTTCTTTCACACAGAGTGATCGTAACCGGCGGTCCCAGCTAAATAAAGAAAGAAATAAAGAAATCATCCTATAAACTTCCAGTCATATTGAAGAAACATTTCTTTTAAATATAATCTTGTGGCGGTCCTTTTGCGACCTAGCTGTCATAATTAAATGAAATAAAGCCCACCAAAGAACATTTTAAAGAACAATCATCAAATTATCATTACAAACCTGTAAGATAAACTGGGAGGTAATCATCGCCAGTAGCGATAGTATATTTACTGTTTACTGTGAGAGAGTACATATTTTCCTGACTGTGATTGAGCCTAGTTTTTCCTCAATTGGATTTAATAAAAACTATCATCACGCATTGAAGGAACTTTACCATAGCGGAGGATTAAAAGAGACCACTTCATTTTCACCCCTGTGCCGAACTGTGTTAGTGCCATCCCATAGACTCCTTTTATATATATAATAAAAACACGAGAACTCTTAGTCTTCAAGTCTTGCGATAAGTGAGAATAATTGTTACCAACAAAACCTCGCAAACATCTGGGGCGGGACATCGAAGGACTAGACAGTTCATATGTCAAAGAATACTTGCTGTTTTTATATACTTGTATGGATCGTCTGAGGCTGCATTCGGTAAGTGTGTGAGTAGATGAGTGTGGATCCTCACGCGTGTGCATGAATGACAGGAAATTTAATCTTTTTTTTTTTGTAACCCTGTTGTTAACTTTCTTGCCTAGTAATATAATTTTTCTGTATTCCCTGCATTGTTCCTTTAAGGGGGAGTTAATAATTGGTTAACTCTGTTTAAAACCCCCCTCCTTTCCATTTGCTTAGTAAAGGGAAGAACAGCTGGGAAGAACAGGGTTTTTTCTATCACCTATACCTAAATTGGTAACACCTCTTTTTTCAGAGCAATTAATTTTACTGTTATGTTAACGTACCCGTGTTCCTGATATTATCTATCTCTGGACTGGGTTTGTCTTTGTCTGATAAGCGGGAAGGGCTTAGTCGATACCAATCTTCTTCACCCCTCCCAAATTTGTTATTTGCATTTGTGTACTTATGATAATTTATGTAATATCTGATATTTTTAGTGATTGATGTTTAAAGTGAATAAAATCACATAAACTCATTTAGTTCTGTGTGTTGGATATACCCAAAGCCCAACTTTTCCCCTATTCGTTTAATATAGTTTGTATCTACATCGTCTGTGTGTGTTTGAAAACACCAAATCGGTGTGCGCGCAGATGCGGGTCTGGAAAACTGGCAAATAATTGTTTGACCAGGAGAGTGAAAGAGAAGATTGAGAGAAACGATTTGTCGTAAATAAGTCTGTCTTTACTCTCCTCCAGCACGCTGTGAAGCAACTATTAAATCTCTACATTTTCTATCACTGAGCTTTCCATCATCATTTTCCACTCTAAACCGGACCACTATTTCTACGACTCTTTTCTCTCAAAATAAATTTACGACAATGGATCATAAAGACAACGAATAAAGAATGAAAAAGAGAAAAGCTACCAGAATTTATGCAAAATGATGTTGTATATTTAAACCGCCGACAGCTAGAACGCCCATTTTAAAAATAAGGCGATTCTCCAACGAAAAGCGAGTCTTGTCATTACCGGCACATGAACGCAGGGCTGTGACATGTATATCGGAATTACCTGAATGGTCAGGTCTATTGAAATGAAGGGCCACCGGTAAATGTTTGTCCTGATAGATGTCATTCAAGTGCTCACGAAACCTGTCCCTCACCAAAAACGCCTACCATTTTCACCAAACAACTGTGGGTCATCAGCCACATCTCTTGCAGATGATAATAATATAAGCCACACCTATAAATAAAAAATATGATAATATATATTTACCCATACGCTATATATATATATATAGCCGTATCCCTAATGAGTACCCATAAAATATATCCTCGGCCTGGGCCTTAATATCAATATCTCCTAAGTATTCACACAATAACTAGGGGAATTGTCTGTTTAGACAAAAAAGATCTAACCAATAATAAAGTCCAACATGAAATCATCTGTCATTCCTAGCATCCTTTGATTATTCCCTAAGATAACTAGTACACCCACCCTGACCTGAGTTTCTGGTTTTAATGGTGTACTTCTTGTTTTCAACTATTGCTGTTTCACATGTACCATGTAAATCAGTGGTCACCAAACAGGACCACATATCTTTCCACACTTGATACTGCTGAAACAGTCCTCCCGCCCCCCCCTGATACAATTCACTTGGTAGGCCCAAACATCCCGATGCCAATGACCACAGGTTGAAGTTCCACACTTTGGGGTCCTGGTCACCTCAAAGTTTGGGATTTGCCTCGGATGACTCAACATCCGGCTTCGATACTGACCAGTCCATGTGTGTTCATGCCCTTACTTTCATGAAAAGCATTCATGCTGCAAGCCCATGATCAGCCTTTAGACTGGCTTAGCCATCTTAGTCTAGAGACCGCTTGATAGAGTCCCTTGAACTAGCACGATTGTCGTGTGCGCAGTTCAGCCTCAGATGCCCCACCGTTATAACATTACTCCCTCCATGACGTAAGCGAAACGGACACTCATAATCAGTGATGGGAGTACATCGCCTGATAATATTAACATCTTGACATCGATTTAAGCCCATTAACTCCGCAACTAAGAACATCGAGAAAAGTCAATGGAAATTCATTACAGTGCTAGAGTGATCCCAAAGAGTATAAAGGAGGAAACCATGAGCGAAGTAGCCTTATAAATATTCATTGATTGATAGAATTAAGATTAACATATCTATTAATAGTCACAGTTACATCAAGGTTAAGTTCATCTAGGTCCCTCCACTAATACATTTCCCTTTCTGATATACTGATGGCAGGATTCAAATCATATCAAAATAGACCATAAATCTGATCATGAGTGTCTACTCACAGACATGTCCTGAATATTCTGCCAGTTTACCATCATCATTGTTTATTCGGCGGTAAATCTTCAGGTATAGGTCCCCCCAATTTCCATAAATTGTGAAATATACTAAGATGACGAATATTCAATCTACTACATAAATTAATTAAACATAATAGGGCCCAAGTAGTGTTCCATATCGACTGCCACCGTTTCTTTCTTAAATAATTACAGGTGTCTATACAATAAACATTAAAATGTCTGTGGAGATGTAAGAACCAACTCAGCAAGGCGTAGAAGCGAATCTTGGGGTGATTGGTAACATCAGTAACGCATGGTTTAGAACCCACTGTAAATTGGGTATTCCTTAACAAAGTTGTGCAACTGGCATTCGATCAATGAACTAGTGTAAAGTTGACCATACATAGTTAGCAGCGAGGAAGGTGACTCATGTAAAAGTTCACGAATGCTAACCTCGATATCTATGATAGGATCAACTGTATTTCCCAGTATGAGTAGTGTTACTAACCGTTAACAATAAGAAGGCAGAATTGGTCGTACCTTAGTCTGGACAAATACAACAGTAGGCCATTTCAGCCATAGGTATCGGGGTGGGACAAGGGGGGGGGGGGGGGGGGGGGGGGGGATTATTGTTGCTGCCTTTTTTTTTCACTATGTAGCGAAAAAGCAATATTATAAGGTAATATCTTACCATAGACTACAATCTGTGGACCTATTATGTGATTGAATTTTTATAGAATATCAAGCATCATGAACAACCATGGACAACTGCCCAGTATTAATAAATTCATTATAACAGTAAGATATCCTGACACGTTAGCATCACAATGAACTATGATATAACAGGTGCATATTTACCTAGCTGAAGTGTAACTCCTTCGTATAAATGAACCCTATAAGTCCTTACAGCCAAAGTAAAAAAATATAAAAAATAATATTTATACAGCTTGGCTATGATATCATATATCCAAATTAGTATGTCTTCCTGCCTTTTTTTGACAATTCCCATCATCGCAGACTTTCAGAATACTGACATGGTTAGAACGAACGGAAATGTTTCTTTTCTGAATTGAACTGGTCATGTCGTGCTAAAGCCCTTTCGTGTCAACATTATAAATCCTGTCGGATTTTTTCGAGAAGGCTTCCTAATTTGTTAGACTGAATCTACGATTCAAAAGTCCCCCGTATCTTGGCGAAAAGCTCGAAGAGCCTATCAGTCTGAATCAAATAACCCTTTCGATGTAGAATCAGCACCAGTTTTTACCGATGGTAATCTATGTAAATACGCCTTGAAGGCGCGACGTATATAGGAAGGTGTAGACATGCTGAATGCAGTCAGAACATTTGTCTAGACTTTTAGACCCCCTGAAAGGGAACAATCTTAAAGTTTAGACTTATGGCTCAGGAACAAGACGATTCATCAGGAGACCCATTCCAAAATCTCTGTGCGTCGAACTCAAATAAACTTTGGGGTTTGTTGCCTTTACTGAATAGAGGCTCTCTCTCATAAGGAGGTTGCGGACGAAATCGGCAAATTGTTCCATCTAATCTTAGTTTATAAATACGGGCTGAAATGAGTATACATCTAATCTATTCCGTATCCATGTGATGTATAGATTTCCCCTCAAGAGGGTTATTTATTGCCGTTTTGCACAAATTTAGTCCAGTAAGAACAGTAGTAAAACACCCCGTTGACCGATTTTTAAGCGACCGCTGTTTAGCAGTGCTGATTGGCAGTTCCGTAAATAATAGGGATACTTGCAGATATCTCCGTCAAGATGAAACATGGAGGTCCCTACCGTCGTTCCTTCAGCTAATCGTTTGAAATCAAGGATAAATTATCCAAGTACACAATGTCCCGTATTTTTTTCGGCCCCTGTACTGGGTCAAAAGGTGTTGAAAAATATACACGATTACCTGATGCAACCGATAGACCCTATAACTGAGGTTACCCCCACATTTCTTCTGATTCTATATTGTAATCAAACGATTATAAGAATACGTCTCCCTGATGTTTTATCCTTGCTGACCTAATTATCCTTTCCGGAGTAAGTGAGCACCCCTATAATCCTTGTCTTCGGCTGATATTCTGGCCATTTGGAAAAGTATGCGGGGGTCAATCGATCGATCGCTGCTGTTAACTGGAGTTCAATAAATCTAAGCTGATAGTCCCTCCGTTTGAGTTGGCCTTTTGCATGGCAATGACCCATGTGAGAATCATAGACCAAAATTTCATGGTGGTGCAGTTACATGATAAGCGTTACAGATACAAAACCAAAATGTATGAAAAAAAAAAATAAATATAACAAAAAGCCCTTAGTCACAAGCCAGTACGAGATAAATCAGTAAGTGCATTAGAGAAAATGAATGGGTGTATAAAAGAATGGAAAAGAACATCAAATGTTTTCTGAAAAGTGCATAAATGGGTCGGTGTTGAACAACAAGAATGTAAAAAGAAAGCCAAACAACACACAACACCCTCCACATCCGCCCGGCCTGCGGTGCCATGCATTCCACCGACCCCGCCGCCCGCCCCCCCCGCAGCCCTCGTCCATAGCACTCACTCCCGCAACATAACAGTTGTAAACGAATTAACGCCCTACTAACCCTCCTTCGACCCCAGCCCCCTATCCTCTACTCCCCCCCGACGCCCCGTGTTTTCCCTTCCCCCACCACCCCACTTACCGCCACTATCCCATGACACGCCAATCCCACCCTAACCCCCCCCTCCCCCCTTCCCCCCTTACTCAACGCCACCACCCCCCCAAACGACCAATACCGTGATCAGTCAGTAACACCCACCACGCACGTCACCCGATACCGGCCTTTTTGTGCCCTTCCACATTCCCCCAGTTCCTCACCCCCTATAACGCTAGTACCACACCTCCCCCCTCCCCCCCCAGCCACCCACCTTACAATCTCCACCTAAAACCCCGCACCACCCGCTAGAACATGTCCCCGCCAGTCCACATCTCCCGACTTCCTAAACTTTTTAGAAAACCCCCAACTACAGCCAACAACATGATGACCAATGACCAACACACACATAATTAACAAACTCCAAACCACCCCTCACCTCTTTCATCTCCCC